>APFE030710866.1:36655-57373 GCA_000404065.3 Pinus taeda | reverse complement strand
TCTACTTATCAGATTCAAATAACCTGATCTCCTCTTTCTTTTGCAATCGCCCTTGTATTTTGCACAATTCTACTTTAATTAAAAAGAGCTTTAACTAGCTCTGATACCACTATGATGCAGGAATGACCCATGATACCCACAATATGCATATAAAATGCATAATCTTATCAATCCCAGGAATTTCAATGACCTTCCTGGTCAAACCTTCATAAATTAAGGTTTAGGGCCCCTTAATTTAACCTAATGTGGAACGAGTTAATAATTAGCTCAAGTCTGGCCCTTTCGTAATCCTTTGTTGCAGAACCCTATAACTCAACCCTTCATCCTTTATGTCAACCTTATTCAATAGATCATGCATTCAAGATTTTCGACTTGTGATATGCGATTACCTTTTCCACCATTGATTTCGTCCACCACATCAATTGTTGATGCAATCTCACATCACACCAACCTGTGACTTCATTGCCTCTCACATGCGATATGTGATAACACATCTGGACTTCAAATAGAATGAAACGGCGCCTATAACCTTTTCGGGTCCGCTCTACCCAATCCTTATTTCTAAACCTCCACCATCGATCTTACCTTCAATCCAATGGTTGATGTCTTCCCCCGATCAACCAAATTTCCTGATGATTAATAACCATTTATCAAGATCCGCTTGATCCAACGGTCCACAACGATATCGAGTGGATCACTTACGCGACGGTTACTTCCCTTACGGAGCCGATAAGTAATATAAGTCTTCATTATATAGAATTTTGGGTCCACCCTTGTAGTTAAAGTTCGAACTCTTTACGACCCAATATCGATTGGATGACGGAGGTCATTAGATCCTACAGTCTGCGGCCCTTCAACTAGCATGCGGGTTATCAGCCAACTTAACCCCACAGTTGACTATGACATAAGTGTTGATTGTGGGATCGATGGTTAGGATTTACTACGGGACTTCAACCACGATCAAGGGAATTTGTTCTCTCGTACCCCCACTGCGCTTTACTTTGGGTTTGTGCCGTTTCTTCAATGTCTTCCTGTGGTTTCAGCTTCGTTCAAGATTCTGGTCCTTCACTGTTTTACTGCAACTCTTTCCTTAACTTAACTCCTCTTGCACCTTTATGCTCCTCCACCTTCACTGTAACACTAAAGGCTTCCTCTTGTACTATCAATGTGTACAAAAGTCGTAACACAAGCTCTATGGTTCTCTCCTCGAACCTCTTGCTGACTAACAATTCTACCCAACACTTTCTTTGTTGGAGTTGTTGTCTCTAACACAACTCTACCCACAATCGCAACTATGGAGCTACCTCAAAAACTTCTACCCAACTATAGTTGGAAGTTGTTCTATTTCTCTTCTCTGAATTTTGTCTCTAATTCTGCACCTGCAACACAAGTTGTGCAGAATTACTCTAGCCACACACAGATTATAATTCAGTTACACAGTACACATTATTCAAACTCTGAATCGAGTTGTTTGTATTAATAAACAAATATTTACACAGAGAATTCCTTCTCAACCTGATCTTCTATATAAGTGACCTTTCTTCTCCTACCTATAGGCTTATAATCTGACTGACTAGCTACTCTCTAACTCCTTCTCGAACTACTTACTCATTATGCCTTTTAGGCTTACATTTATACAAAAGGTTTTGTTAAACTAATTCTGGTTTAGATCCTT
The DNA here is from genome assembly GCA_000404065.3 of Pinus taeda. Lineage (NCBI taxonomy): Eukaryota > Viridiplantae > Streptophyta > Pinopsida > Pinales > Pinaceae > Pinus > Pinus taeda. The sequence goes on along the minus strand of APFE030710866.1, from coordinate 55,698 downwards.
AATCTGCTGAACTAAATCCTAAATATCCTTTAAGTCCACTTTTGACTCCTACTTATCCCTAAGAATCCTCTCTACCTCCTCGAATCATGAAACCACTTTTCTAGTCCAAGACTTACAATCGATTTCTAACTCTCTCATCGTCACCCATGTTCTCCTACATTCAAGAGCATTTACAAATATCCTCACAATATCTAATTAATTCATATTCTAATCACTTAAAACATTAATAATTACATACATTGTAATCCAACTTCCTTGAAAACACAAGACCCTTAAGTTAACTAGACTATGATGAAATTATTGAGCTAAATGCTCTTGCATCAGGCTCCCAAGGTTAAAATAATCATGATCTTCTGATCATGTGCTTTTGTCCTTTGTCTCCCTAGATCCCATACTTTTTTCTATAATTTTCCTTTGGTTGTTGATGTTGTTTGTTGTTGTTCTCTAGGTTTCCACAATGCTTTCACAGTCTACTATTGTCTTTCTCTTTCTGCTGTTCCTTGGTCTTCTTACTATTGTTTTCTTCTGAGGCACCTTCAACATCAATCTTATTATTCTTTCAATCTCTATGTCCAATTTATCATTTGACTGATAATTACTTTGCCAATTGTTGTTGTACTCTGTCTACTCATCTTCAAACTGTTGTTTATTGTCTTCTCTTCGAATTTGTTGGATCCTTACTACCGCCCTTTCATCCTTACCCTCTTGTTTTTGTCCAAACAACCTCTGTTCAATATCTATAAATTTACTTTCAAAAAGTACATTGTCCTCCAATTTCCTTTGTACTTGATTCCTTTCAAATACATCACTATGTTGTTCATCAGTTCCAACATATTTTCCTTCTTCTTCCTTGACAACCCTCAGTAATTGTTCTTCACTTTCTTGACTGATTATAACAATCAATTTAACTTGTTCAAGCATAGTATCTTCATGATTTTATTTTTCCTCATCGACATGTTTGTCCTGGAAACCTCTAGTCTTCTTCAGTTCTAAAACTGACTCCTCAATTTGAAACATGTCTGTCTCATTTTTCAACAAATCCTGTAATCAGAAAACAATTATTAGAATTAAAAATATAAGGCCTCATTACCCTTTCCTTCTCTGGTAACATCTCAGTACGCTGCTATGAGTTTTCCTTCAATTACTTTGCCAACACATTAGTATGTTGATTTAAAATCTCCTCTGTATCATCTGTTTCAATGATATCTCTCTTCTCTAGTTCAAAATAATGAACTCCTCCTTCTGTAATGTCAATTTGCTGAACTTTCATTACCATCTCCTTTTCCTTATGATTTTCATTCATAACAATTTCATTGTCTTCCTTTTTCAGCAATCTATCCTGAGTATATATCCTCGGTTTTTCCAACTCCCTTATTTGTTGGACCCTTTCCTCTTCCTCTCTTCCATATCCTTTGCAATCTTCATTAGGTTCTTTCTTCCATACTGGTGTTTTCAGCGATTTCTCCAGTAGCTCCAATTCTGTCTCCCATTCATTGATCCTTTGATTAGAGTTTAGTCCTTCTTCTTTATTGACTGCCTCAACGGTTTCCCTAGTTATCTCCACTATGCCTATACTCATGACGAAATGATGATCCTTTACTATGTTTTTAGCTAACATAGTCTCTTCTTTAAATTTTCTTTTAATCTTCTGTTGGTTACCTTCACTTTGTAGTTGTTGGTTCCTCTATAACCCTTCTTCCAGTGTTATCCTTGTCTCATCATCTACATTAATATTCTCCTGCATTTTTTCTTCATCAAAAACATTAATCATATTCATTAGATTACCTCTCTGAGACAATATTCCTTCATTCTTCATTAGAATAAGATCCTGATCTTCCATCTCTATGACAACTTTAAATTACTGTCTTCTCTCATTCAGTAACTCATCCATAGACTCTTCCTGCTATATCCAGTCAAATTCTTCCTCTTATGAGGAATTTTCTTTGTCACCTTTTACTTCTAGATCTTCATATATTCTAACAACATCTTCAAAAGGTTTCTTTTCTTCTGCAATATGTGCAATCATACACAAACTATTAGTTTTAAAAACATAAGACCTTATGGTCTCACTTGATGCTTCAGTCATCATATCTCCTTACTATTCTGAATCCTTCATTTGATTCATAAGATCTTCCACAGATCTCCAATTTTCATCTTCTCCCAGAACTTCACCCTGTTCTGCTTCACAAAAGGAAACTTCCATTCTTAACTCAACTAATCTGAGTTTTTCCACCAAGCTCTTCTCTTGTCTCTGTCATAGCCTTCTCTGTAACTTATGCCACTTCACTGGATTTTTCTTCAAGACCCAACCTTGTCTTTGGCTTTCCTCAAGTATCATCCTTAATACATTGAGTTGTTCCTTCATCTCAACCATCTCTTTCTCAATTTCCCCTTGAATCATCCTCTTTCCATATACCTTGGCATTCTCCTTCTTCACTTTTCTTCTATTGTGGTCTTCTTCAGAACCTCTGTTATCTCTATTATGACTATCAACAACCATATTCTTCTCTATATTCATGAGTTCCTCACTCACTTACTATGAGCTTCATTAAAGCCTCTGCAACAACAAGTCCTCCCTGTTGCCACTTACCTCACCAAGCTTTCCTTTGTACTTTGTCTTTTGGCAAGCAATTGGTTCTCCATTCTCTGGAACCTCTTTTATCACTTCTCTCTACTCCTTCTGGGCTTCAACTCATCTACATCTTCTAAGAACACAACTTTCCTCTTGTATTTCAATCACAATGACATACTTGGTCTGACCAACTACTCTTTCACTCACAAACTCTTACTAGCTTTCTTCATCCCCTAGCAATTCTATCCACATCCTTTGTGGAATTGCCTTTGCAAGTTGCAACAATACCTCTGCAGTAACAAGTCTCCTTCTTGCTACATATGCCTCACTAAGCTTCTCTCCTATGAGCTCACCCTTTTAGCATTTCTCTAGTTCTTTCCTCTGGAACCAATTGAGCACTCCTTGCTCTAGGTTTCTGCAATATTCTCACCTTCCTTTGTTGTCATCTGTGTATCAATGTTATTCAAACCAAATATCATTCCCAAGCTTTCAAAAGCTTGCTTCTCAGCTTCCTTCTGAGAACACTCTTATCCTCTCTGTCCAACATTCAGTTGGATTCTTTAGTTTCACTGCCACTTTTTTATATAGTCTTTCATTCACTGTGTTCTTTAGAACATATCAGCTTTCCTTCTCTATCTACTTCTATCAATCTTTACTCTATATTTAACCTGCAAAACTCAAACCAAAGTTAAATAAAACAATACCTACATGGCTTCATAAGCAGTCTCCATCCATTCTTCACATTTGAGTTAACCTCCACTTTCCTCAATAAAACAAACATTACTATGCTTTCCTTATGCTTTTGCAATCTCTTCTTAAGAATATCACTTACTCTCATCTTATGTCATGTCTTTTACTTATCATATTCAAATAGCCTAATCTCCTCTTTCTTTTGCAATCACCCTTGTATTCTAAATAATTATGCTTTAATTAAAAAGAACTTTAACTAGCTCAGATACCACTCTGACGTAGGAATGACCTGTGATACCCACAATATGCATATAAAATGCATTATCTTATCAATCCTAGGAATTTCAATGACCTGCCTAGTCAAACCTCCATAAATTAAGGTTTAGGGCCCCTTAATTGAACCTCATGCAGAACGAGTTAATAATTAACTCTAGTCTGACCCTTTGGTAATCCTTTGCTACAGAACCCTATAACTCAACCCTTCATCCTTTATGGCAACCTTATTCAATAGAACATGCATTTAGGAATTTTGACTTTCGATATGTGATTACCCTTTCCACCATTGATTTCGTCCACCAAATCAATGACTGTCGTAATCTCGCACCACTCTAACCTGTGACTTCATCACCTCTCGCATGCGATATGCGATAACACAAGCGGACTTCAAATAGAATGAAACTGCACCTATAACCTTTTTGGGTCCAACCTACCCAAGACTTATTGCTCAATCTCCACCATCGATCTTACCTTCAATTCAACGGTTGATATCTTCCCCCAATCATCCAACTTGCCCGATGCTTTATAACCATTGATCAAGATCCGCTTGATCTAACGGTCCACAATGATATTGGATGGATCACTTACATGGTGGTTACTGCCCGTACAGAGTTGATAAGTAATATAAGTCCTTGATCTATAGAAGTTCGGGTCCACCCTTGCAGTTAAAGTTCGAACTCTTTATTGGCCCGATATCTGTTGTATGACGAAGGCCATTAGATCCTATAGTCTGCAGCCCTTCAACTAGCACACAGGTTATCAACAAACTTAACCCCATTGTTCACTATGATGTAAGCATTTATTGTGGGATAAACAATTAGGATTTACTACAGGACTTCAACCATGATCAAGGGAATTTGTTCTTTCCTACCCCCATTGCTCTTTACTTTGGGTTTGTGCCATTTCTTCAATGTCTTTTTGTGGTTTCAACTTCCTTCAGGATTCTGGTCATGCGTTGTTCCACCAAAACTCTCTCCTTAACATAACTCCACTCACGCCTCTATGTTCCTCCACCTTCACTGTAACACTAAAGGCTTCCTCTTGTATTGTCAATGTGTGCAAAATCCGTAAAACAAGCTCTATGGTTCTCTCCTTGAACCTCTTGCTGACTAACAATTCTACGCAACACTTGCTTTGCTAGAATTGTTATCTCTAAGACAACTTTACCCACAATCGCAATTGTGGAGCTACCTCAACAACTTCTACCCAACCGCAGTTGCAAGTTGTTTTGTTACTCTTCTCTGAATTTCGTCTCTGATTCTACACCTACAATATAAGTTGCACAGAATTACTCTAGCCACACACAAATTATAATTTAGTTACACAGTACACATTATACAAACTCTGAATCGAGTTGTGTGTATTAATAAACAAATATTTACACAGAGAATTCCTTCTCGGCCTGTTCTTTTATATCAGGGGCCTTTATTCTCCTTCCCATAGGCTTACAATCTAACTGACTAACTATGATCTAACTCCTTCTCTAACTACTTACTCTTTATGCCTTTTAGGCTTACATTTATATAAAATGTTTTGTTAAACTAATTTTGGTTCAGATCCTTAATCTCCTTAACTAAATCCTTAATATCCTCTAAGTCCACTTTTGACTCCTACTTATCCCTAAGAATCCTCTCTAGCTCCTTGAATCATGAAACCACTTTTCTAGTCCAAGACTTACAATTGATTTCTAACTCTCTCATCATCACCCATGTTCTCCTACATTTGAGAGCATTTACAAATATCCTCACAATATATAATTAATTCCTATTCTAATCACTTAAAATATTAATAATTACGTACATAGGAATCCAACTTCCTTGAAAACACAAAACCCCTAAGTTAACTAGACTATGATGAAATTATTCAATTGAATGCTCTTGCATCACTTAGTCGCGAAAATGACGAGACTTGCTTGGAGGCCGTTGTAGAGAAGGTATTTACACCAGAGGATCTGAGCACGGAGCCCTCTAACCTCTACCTCCACAACCGGATAGTAGAATTAGAGCAGCAAGTTCAGCACTTAGAGGCTTTGAACCAAGTCGTGAAGGAGCAAAATTGGCAAAAGGAAGGTGAGGTAGAGATGCTTGTAGAGGTCAGGAAGAGGAAACAACAATTGAAAGTATGGAAGTATCTGGCTTCCAAGTGCTACAAATGCCTCAAGAAGGTGACTAAACAACTGAAAGCATCCTGAGGTAAAAAACCAAAGGTAGTGAAAGCAGGGATAAATATTGAAGTACACGATTGAGAGCTGGCCACCCATTTTGCAAAAGGTAAAATGTTGTGTGAGGACACAAAACAACTTAGGTATGGGAGGATGTTTGCGTCCCAAATTGCTCTAATTTTACCCTATTCCCATAAGCCTTAACCTCTGTTTTATCTCTATTTAACCCTCTCATTCCTGCACTAGTCCAAGATAATCATCTATTCCTACATATACTTCATATTTCATAATTAAGATTTATTAAGTGCTTTATTAATTATTTTACATAGATTTCATGACTTTTAGTATCTCTTGTAACTTATGTTTAACTTTCCTAAAAAGTATTTGAAGAACTAGGTACTAATCATCATTTAGTATGATCAGTGCAGGAAAATTCCTGCACCACCAACGATGTTGCTCCATGATCTCCGTGATATTCCATGCAGGTGTTTTTGATCCACAACTCCTAGTTTGGTTGTGGACTATCCAAGGATGGACATTTGCAGTGTATAGTCAGGGATGCTTGCCAAGAATATGGTCTACAGCCAGGAAATTTCACGTTTTATTATAACCATTAGCCGGTTTTGTAAAGTTTATTTGTTAGTTCGTTCAGCCGAAAGGCTTAAATAGGAAATGACTGTAACTAGCATAATATGGCTAAGGACGAGAGGCTGTATATAATGAATATTTTAGGTAGAGCCAAGCTAGTGATTTCTGAGTTATAATTTTGTTTACTCTATAATTTTGTATCACCCTCAGTTCTGGGTTGGACTTTCACTATCATGTATATTTGTTGATCAAGTTAATACAAGGAACGCGCCATGTTTTCTTCACGCTATGTTTAATTTCTATTTCATGCGTGATTAAGTGTTGAATCATCTCGTTTCCTAAATGGGAAATGAGATGGTTGGCTAAGACTCAGCCAACCCAACTCGTTTACCCTTGTGCTTTCTCCATTTAAAAAGTTTGTGTGAACATTTATTCATTTGAAGTTGTGTGGCTTTTCTTTCTTTTATATTTATTTCAGAGTTCTGAGATTAATTCATTTTATAGTCAAGTGTGAACAAATCTGTAGTTTGGAAGTTTAATTAAGTTTCTGTCTGTCTTGCAATTTCTTTCCTGAAAATTACTTTCTTGCAACTTCCTTCCTGCAATTCCTTTCCTGCAATTTTTGTCTTAGTTTTCTTCCATTCGGGTCATGCAAGAAGCTTATTCCTGTACCAGTGCATGTATTTTCTTGCACTCCAATTTTACTTTATAGTAACTGTTACGTTCCTTTCCTACTTATAATTTCATTTATTCCTACAAGAAAACGTATTTTTAATTCAAGTAATCATTCTCAATATTAAGAATTAGATTTCTGAAGCATATTTACATGAATTAAGAAAGAACATTATTACAAACATTATAATTTATACATGTATTTTATGACTTAAGAACAAGGAACATAAATGTTATAAGTGAATTTCCAAAAGTTAGTTGATGCATGACAATTACTTTGACTATTGTTGATTGTTTTGAATTGTTTTTTCTTTATGAAATTTATTTCATTGCAAAGTTCAGTTAATTAAAGTATTCTTTTTCACATGTAATTTATCTCAGAATATAGCTTGCAATTGCAATTCTTTTCAATGCATCTTTTAATTCTTTCGAAAGTAAATTGGAAACATTGGTGAAGGAAGCTTTGTCTCAATGCAAGAGCTAGTCTCTTGTCACAAGAACAAAATGCTCTAAACCTTGAGGCTTAGAGCACCTCCATAAAGACATAAGTCTTCGGTAAAGAAGGTAAAATGTACTTTTTCACATAAAGTATTTTACCTGCACTAGTGAAAGCAGATTGCAATAGTACAAGAATAGGTTGCTTGGTGTAGAAGGAAGATCAATTGGGAAACAGATCTTGCAAGGGCCCACTTGTTAAACTGTTAGCCATCTCTACTAAAGATAAACATAGTATTTCATTTTAGTATTTATGATTTCTTCTAGTTGTGTGAAAGTTCCTTTACTTGATTTCCTCACAAATTATTCTTTTACATTCAAGCACTAGAATTTCTTTGGTGTCGATTGCCTTAAGGATTGTTTTATGTCTGCTTCTACAACATTTCATTCAAGAATTAGGATTAGGAATAGGAAAATTTCATACCACTTCTGGCATTGCTTGTGCTTAATCTTTAAGTTCACGTAACCCTTGGGTTGACAATTAAGTGTTAAGGAGTTTGATTAAGTGCAATTCCTGCACCCAACAAGCGTCATGAGCTCAAGGGGAGCTGCTTGAGAAAGAAAAGAATGAATTCAATTGGAGTAACATCAAAAATATGAAAGGAGAATGTAGTTAGCCTAAAAATGAAATGAAACCTCAGCTAGTAATATTACTTTCTATTCGAAGAAAGGATTTGAAGATACTTTATGTTGCCACATCTAAGGAACACTCATTAGTTGTAATTAAGCCATCTGAAATGGATTGTTTGACACCCATGGACCAAAGAAAATAAAAAGCTATATGATGTTGAAAAGGTTAAATGTGTAGGAAAGGAAAATGAAATTCTTACAAAGGAGTAAGAATATCTTAAATTTGTCTTTGAGAGTGAGCATACTAGAAGGAATAGAGAAAAGTTTAAACAATTGAAATAGCAAAACCAAATGTTGTATGGAAAGTTAGATGCTTGATGTCAGAAGCAGAATTTTTAGATTGACCTCCCAAAGGCCATTAAGTGTTTGAAAATACTAAATACATGGACCTCTCCTTTATAACTCTATGGATTTCATGAAGATTCTCTAGGGATATTGGAAAGATGTTGGAAAACTATGAATTATTGTTGTCGACTCAATAGGTGATGACATTGAAGAAAAATGTTAGTTCTAGCAAAGAGAAGTAGGGAAAAAGATTATTAGAAAGAAATGGTTGTAGGATATCAATTTTTTGTTTTCCCATGGAAGAAGTCGTAATTCCCATTAAGAAGATGAAAATTACATTATGTATATGCATACGCATTACTTTGATAAGGCCACTGCCTATCCAAAAAAGATGAAACTATGCATTCCTCCACGTAGGGAGTACATGAAGATTGTCAAAAAATAATTTAAACTATCTGGCCCCTTCTCGGGGGGATATGATAAGGATTGATGGCTATATACAATAATTCAAAAAATATTTATCATCAAAACTGAAGAAAAATTGTCCCTTTCCAATGCTTCTTTCATGGTGCTTCAAGGTCTACAAATGATCTATGGTAATGCTGATAAACGACCCCATCCAATTCCTCACAGATCATCCAAGAGTCATCGTCCCTGATCACTGCTTCTTTAGATAGGAAGTTAGCAGTGGTGTTTCACTCCCTGTAAATGTGATGACAAATTAATGAATCAAAAAACGAGAAAATTCTATGTATATCATCAAGTATATGCTTCAATGTGTAAGCAGAGCATGCATATTTTTTGTTGATCTAGTTTATAACTAGTTTTGAATCACCAAAAAGTTGCAAGTTTGAGCAGTGTTTGTGTAAAGAAAAAAGAATAATGTTTTTTGCAGTAACAAGCTCAACATAATTGTTGGTTCCCCTACGTAAACCCATTTGAATTTTGTAGGAATGGGTTTCTAATAAATGCAGGATCACTCCATCGCCACAGCCCACCTCCTGAGCTGACCCATCAAAATAGGCCCAAGTAATGGATTTGTTGATGACCTCTGTCTCAACATTCCTTGACTGGTTTTTTTGGGGCTCTTTGGGGATCAAGTGGTAGTCTTTTATAATTTTGTTGTGAATGGAGGGCCAGTGAGGAGGCTTCTGTAGAAAAATAATATGATTCCTTGCTATCCATAATTCCTAGCTAATTAACAAGGAGTGGAATCCTTCCACCAGGTATTCCATGCCTCCTTGACTGTTGTCCCATGCTATCTGATCTGAATGGAGAGAGTTGTCAGGATACCATTCCAAAGAGCTTGCACAATTGGATAGCCCAAGAAAAGGTGTTTTGTATCCTCATTATTGCTCTTGCAAAGGTGGCACTAGAACGTTCTAGCGAAGGATCGTTTCATGAGATTTGCCCCTATTGGAACCTTGTTATGAAAGATAGACCACAGAAGCAAATTTGTTCTGGGGGAAGCTTTGAGTTTCCATATAAGGTTCCATCTCGTCTCAGAGTCTAGCGGCTTGAGGGGATCCATTAGAACCAGGTATCCAATCTTGGGTGCATAGTAACCATTTTTTGCAAAAGCCCAGATGAGGTCATCTTCCCCTTCAGTTATCCTGATGTGGGCTTCTGTTAATGCTGAAATAAAGTGCCTCCATTATTACTACTACAGTGGGGTGATGTTAAGGGCTGCTCCCATTTTCCAAGCCTGTTGTGCCAATGAGGAATGCTCATTGTCTGCAATATGATGGAGATGTGAGATTCCCTTATCTGCTAGATGGAGTCTCAATCCCTTGAGGAGTTTGTGTGCATTGCCACAGCCCACCCATGGGTCCTCCCCAATGTGCACTAGGGATCCCAATCAAATTCTCCAAGTCAAACTATTCCTTATCAGGTCCCTGGCTTTAGTTACTGCTTTCCAGATATTGGAGATGTTTCCATATGTTCGATGACCTTGGCGAATCCATTCCAGAGGGTTTGAGGGGGTAATATATTTTGAAGTGACGACCTTCGTCCAAAGACTGACATTGTTAAGGAGCTTCCAATCCAATTTGGGCACTAGAGCTTTTGAGAAAGTGTCGAATCTCTTGATCTCCCAACCCCCCCAATGTTTAGGTAGTGCCAGTATCTCCCACCTTGTCCAAGAAAAGATTCTGTTTATCTGATTCCCCTTCCACAAAAACCTGCAACATATTCTCTACAACCTATCTAGGATGCCTCTAGGTATCCAAGCTAGGGTCATCCAGTAGACAGGGGTTGCTTCTAACACCACTTTGATTAGTATTACTCTTCCCGCTCTGGAGACGTATTTATGGTACCAAATGTTCAGGTGCTTTTCCACCTTTTTGATAAGCCAAATCCAGTATGCAATCTTATAGCCAAATGGCTTCAGATGGTACCCTAGATATCTCAGGCCTTGTTCGAAGGGGTAAGTAACAAAGGGGAATCTCCTGAGCGTGAAATGTAATTCATTTTGGGTGCATCTGAGAGCGTACAATGTGGATTTGGATTCATTCAAAACCATTCTGGTGGCCTTTTGAAAGCTGCTCATGACTTGATGGAGAGTTGTGAGATCTCCTAGTCTACCATTAAGAAAGATGAGGACATCATCCACAAATAGCAGATGATTCAAGAAAACTGTATCAGTAACTTTGATGCCCTTAAGTCTCTCGTTTCAATGTTCTTCATGAATAAATGTGCTAAGGCCCTCCATGACCAGGAGAAACAGTAGAGGGGAGAGGGGGCATCCTTGTCTGAGTCCCCTTTCAATGTGAAAGAGAGGGGAGGTCGAGCCATTTATAAGCACACTATAGGGGACTTTTGTTATGCAGCTCATGATCCATTTGATAAAAGTAAAGGGAAGGACTATGTGAGTTAGAAGCAGATGGAGGCAGAGCCAGTTTACTCTATCAAAAGCTTTTGAAAGGTCAATCTTCAGGATCATGCCTTTCATTTTCCGGTACTGGACAGAATGAAGGAGTTACTAAGTTGTACCTATAACCTCATGAATTTGTCTATTGTGCAGGACGACAAATTGCTCTTGGGAGATGTGAAGGGATAGGATTGGCTTTAAGCGGTTAGCTATAATTTTGGCAATAATTTTGTAATGCAATTGCATAGAGAAATGGGTCTGAAGCCATCAAAGGAGGAGGGTTTGTTATATTTTGGGATAAGGGCAATGAAAGTGGCTTTTAGACTGCTCAAAATCCTCCCTCTCTTCCTGTTGTCCTCGATGATTTGGAGGAGGTCCGGTCCCAACACCTCAAAGAAGGCGACATATAATTCTATGGTCCATCCATCTGGCCCCAGGCTCTTTTCTTTCTTTAGAATTTTTAAAGTATCTTCCAACTCTCTCATAGATACTTCTCTCTCTAGCTCCTGCTCCATCTCCTGGTCAACAAACCCTCGGAAAAGTTGCACCGTCCTCATCACTTCGGCAAGGGCGGCATAGGGAGGCGACTTATAAATGTTTTCAAAGTGTGAGAATGCTAGTTCAGCCAGCTCTCTAAAGGACTAAACTGACATCCCCTCTAAATCCTTGAGCTCCCAAATGGTGTTAATAGCCTTCCTACCATTCGCATGTTTGTGGAAGAATTTGGTATTATCATCTCCATGTTTTAGCCAGATGGCCCTGCTTCGGAGCCACCAATTTGCTTCTCTATTTCTCAAAACTTGGGTTCTCTTTTGAATCGAAGCAGAATATATATCTTTTAGTTCTTGTGTGCTCATGACTCCTCTTGACTCCTCCTCAAACGAAGAAATATCATTTTCCACCTCCTTGAGGGATAATTCGTTCGCCTCCTTTTCCTTTTGAACCCAAGTCTTGGATAAACTCTTCAGCTCCTTCATGTTATGGAGGAAATTTTGTGTTTTGTCCCCCAATGTACCTGGAGGGTGTGCCTTCCAAAAATCCATCACTAGCTTGATATAGTCCAAATCTTGCAGTCAGGTAGAATTGAACCTGAAGAGGGACCTTGGCTTGTTAATGACATCCTGCAGCTCCAGGTATATAGATCGGTGGTCCGACAACCCACCCGAGCTCACCCATTGTCTGATGCAGAAACCTCCATTGATCAGGGCTTCTTTAGTAAGGAAGTGATCGAGTCTTCTTGCCAACCTTGCTTCCCCCACTTTATTGTTCCTCCAGGTAGGTTGCTTTTTTGCAGTGGGAACATCAATAAAGTTATGGGACTCCAAAAGGTTCTCAAAGAAACCCAACAAAGCATCCACCTGAGCATGATTTCCCTAAGATTTGGAGCACCCCATAGAGAAATTGAGGTCTCCCCTTACAATAATATTATCTTGGTGCAGGAGGGATGTGTTGAGAAAAGATCTCTAGAAATTCATTTTGTCCTGGCATGGCTCATACACATTAAGTATCCTGAAATTTGATTCTAGGGTTGGAGAGTACATATCTGCACCCAGAAAGCCCCGACCTCCCTAGACTTTCAAAGTTTTAATGGTTTTGTTACAAATTTCGAGGGTTAATCCCCCCGATCTAGCTGAGGCATCGAGAGAGTGAAATGACCAGCCTAGAAGCCAAGAATCAAGAAGAGAGGAGACAACACAAGCAGAGCCAAGGGTTTATTGGAGGAAGATAATGTCAACCTGCTCAGATGCAAATAATTTCTTAAGGGCTAGTTTTTTGTCCGGGCTAGCCACCCCACGACAATTAAAAGAGAGAAGCTTCATGGAGGGGGGAGGAGAGGGGCTTGCTCTGCTCTAAGAGCCTAGTTTAAAGTCTTCTATTTGCCGGAGGCAACCTCCTCCCCAGCTTGATGTTTGGCTTTGGAGAGGTGGGAGGGTCACCCCCTGGATTTGGGGGGGGGATGCAATGACCTTGAAAGCTATTGAGTCTGAGCCTTCAGAGTGCATTCGGGAGTGGAGGGGGTGACGGGCCACGGGATTGTCGATGTCGAGGCGAGGCAAGTGGGGGGCCTCCAAGAGAGAAGGATGAGGGAAGGAGAAAATGGGTGGGGGGGCAGCTATGGTGCAATTCTGGACCATGGGGGTTTGATGAAAAAGCCAAGGGGGAGGGGAAAGGGGGGTGCACGAGGGAGTGCCTCGGATATCCACCAAACCAAATTGCCTGAACTGAGAAGGCATAACAGTAGAAAAAAAAGAAGAAATATTAGAGGAGAGAGGAGGAGAAGACATACCTGTGGTGTGAGCGTCCCCTATAGCCACCCGTACTCTAGTTAGAGGTGGAGAGGGTGCCCAGAGAGAAGCCTTCCCACGCTTCTTCCTTTGGTCTGTCTCATGTGTCTTGTTCGCTTCAGTCATATCTTGAGGGCTCAGTTCTTCCCTTTTTGTAACAGAGTGAGGTTCCTCCCGTGGGGAACGAGCTTCCTGAATGTTTTCCACAGGCTATTATACTCGCTTGTTGACCAGAGTGCAATCTTTGTACACATGCCCCACTTTGTGACACTAGTGACATTTGTATGGAATGCCGTCGTAGTCCAGAGGTTGCTTCCAGGTGAAAGCCCTCCATTGAATCGTTATGAATTCTTGCAGTCCTCCCTGAGTATCCATATGAACCAAGATCCTGGCGAAGGCCATCTTTCCAGTAGACAAGTATGACTTATCTGATTCCATATATGAGCCGATTGAATTCCCTATTCGCCTGAATATGTCCTTCGACCAAAAGTGTAATGGTAGACCTAGTAATATAACCCAGATCAGCCCAACACCAAGCTGCTCCGTGTCCGGGTCAAAGAGGGGGGACCAACATTTTATAAGGACAGGGGCATGCTCAAAATGCCAATACAACGAAAGGACCCAATTTGTTAGGTCAGGGCTAGAGAACCAGAGAGTGAACCACCCCTTTACAAACATTTTCACAATGGGCAGTTTAGCCAGGTTCTTCCTCCAAACCTCTAAAACCCAAGATTTCAAGCGGGCCGCTGTTTAGCTCCAACCCTTAATTCTGCCTACTAGTACCCTACCAGCAAAATCCATGGTCTCTCCCAGCTGAATGTCTTCCTCCAATTTGAGAAAAGTGTCTACCTCATTTGTTCGGAAACACCGCATCTTCTTGATAGTCCTATCCTCAGCTACTGGGTTTTCTCATCTACCTGTAGAGTGCTCCTGGGTAGGGGGATTCAATCGAGGGGGAGATGAGGCTACAGGGAGGTTATCTGCTAGAGGGGGGATGCCAGTGAAACTGTCGGAGGGGAGGGGGGAAGTGCATGGTAGGAGCAGGGGAGACGAGAAGGAAGGAGGAGCACTGGGAGAAGAGGGGATAGTGAATAACCCAGGTTGTGAGAAATGACCAGGGGAGGGAGACGCAGGGTTAGGGTTTAGGTATCTCGTAACAAACCCTAGGGACTACGGGGATGACGGAGGAGTTGAGAGAGAAGGCGAGGTTGGAGGGTCATCCGGCAAGATAATCTGATGGTCCAGTGTTCCAGAGAGCAAGGGGAGGCCTGAGATAGCCTCATGCAGATCATTGCTAAACAAGATATACCCCAACTTAGCAGGTCTCGAGGTCACCTAGATAGTGCCATCCGCTATCTCGTCTTTCGAGTAGTCTACCATCTCTAGGTCCATCACTGTCTAGATAAAAGTAAGTGCCAACTGCCTTGGTAACTGCCAAAGGGAGGAGCAGCTAGTCGACAGAAACCGACAAAGGAGGCTAGAGGTCAACCAGCAGGGTCGTAGTGCAGGAACGGGCAACTAGGTAAAAAATTATGTAAAAAACCCAAGTAACGGCCCATGGTTAAAAGTAAAATTGTAGTGCGTGTGTGATGGCGACATGTACACTGCAGGTACAACTAGCTGCTATCTTTTGTTGCATCCATGCACTCGCTACACATTTTCGCCTACAAACCTACCCGACGCCATAGCTCCCAGGTTTGTTTCTTGCCTCTACTTTGATGGGGCCTCAAAGCATAATCCGGGAAAAACATAGGATATCAATCTTATTAAAATACTAAGTGCACATTTCTAGTGTGTACCGATCCGAACACTCTTAAGCTTCAACAAATGAAGGGTGATTCTCTTGAAAGAAACCTCAAGTGAAAAGCTTCTTACCATTATTCTTTTTGAATAGGTGAACATATTGAAGATGAAGGGAATTTATAGAGGTTTCAAAGTTCATTCAGCACAAAATCTAACATTGTTTGCAAAAGTTAAAGAAACATGACCATAGAGATAGGCCATCCTTGTAGAAGAATAACAACATGATGACAACAATAATATAAAGAGGCTTTAGAAACCAGAAGTAAGCATATTTCAAGTCAGAATGAAATGAAGCAAGCCTTGAAGAGAATTGGTAGTACAATGGTCACATGGCTAGGTGAACAGAGAAGTTACGAATTCTGATAGTCTATGGAGAGGCATATTAATAGACTTTGAGGCAGAAAAATATGGAGTGAAATGCCCAACAATGACAAAGAAATGATATAAATCAATTTATAATACAATGGATTTAGAAGAGTCTGGCTGTAGTGGAATCAATATGTGTTCAAAAATAATTCATTACACAGACTAAAAAATTGAATAATTTGTTGAGTAATGCAGTGTAATGCTACACAAAATGACAAGTATCCTACGCCACGACATGCCATATTAATGCAAGTGAGAGATATAAAGACAAAGAGACAGGGCCTCAATGGAGATATTGAAGACACAAAGACGTTATTATACATATGTGGGTTGAATGAAGTTTATTCGTTGAATGGATAGAAGGTTATCATATGGCATGTATTATTACTTCTCATCTGTTACATATGAATAATGGGGATAATGTCCGTTACTTCTTAGTGCGTTGGTGGTGATAATGTATATTGACAAAAATATAATGATATCCACTGCTCATCAGAATGTTACAAGTGTGAGATCATTGCGGCAGAAAAAATAGGATTCTGACATGCAACATCAACCTTAGGGTATTCGTTGTGTTGATTTCTGGGAATACCTTCGATTATCGCGTGGTATCGTCACAATTTCATTTCCGCTCTCGATCTCTCTCTGGTTGTTTCTTGCTAACTCCAAATTCATTAGCACCAGGTACTAAATAAATCGGGTAGTAGTGAAGCCTAACTCCATACAACACTTAGCGCTTTCATTTTATTCATTTCAAGTACTCAAGAAATCGGGTAGTAGTGAAGCCTAACTCCCTAACTTGGATGCACTTTTCTTCAAAGGAGAGACAGCGCACAGGCGAAGGGTTTTGGTTGTTGGATAAAATTCACACAAAAGGTTTAGTGAAAGAGCTTACAATTATAGATCGGTTAAAGGGGGAATGCACGAAGCAAAAGCATGACAGCAAGCTAGGGCGGGGTTTTTAACAAAACCCTGGGGAAGAGGGGAAGACCAAAATTGATCTCGAGAGCAGCACAGAGCATGGGAAGGAATGGATGTTGCATATTATTATAATTGTATTCTAACTTCTAGTTTATTATCACACGCTAGAAAGCTCGCTCTGAAATGGCTGTATATTTTCTGTTTGAATATGCATCTAGGTATGGATTATTTGAGGCCCGTGGATTAGATGAAATTGGCCAAAGCATAAAAGTTGTTCAGAACTCTGTCATTGATATTAATCGTTTTGGTAAGGTTTTGAAGTTTTTTGCAATTAAACCATTTAGTTCCGCATTAGATGCTCTACAACAGTGCAATGTTGTATTTGAAGGACTGTTGACAGATGAGATGAGAAACTTTTTGGAGCTAAACTTGAAAAATTTCCAAGGGGAGGAAAAAGCCAAAATTCAACTTGGGAATATGAGATCCAAAGCTAGGCCCTCAAATTTTTGAATTTATGAAAATTCCTTACGAGAGAAATGATTTTGTTTTGGAGCTTCTTCGTGGAGTCTGCCTTCAAATTCACACAATCATTAAGAATCTAAAGGAAGTAGACTTGGAGAAGGCCCAATTAGGTCTTGGGAATAGTTATAGCAGAGACAAAGTAAATTTTAATGTCAATAGAGTGGATAACATGATTATACATGCAATTGTTCTTCTTGATACCTTAGACAAAGACATAAATACCTTCTGCATGAGAATAACGGATTGGTACTAATGGCATTTTCCCAAGCTGGTCAAGATTAACAATGGAAACTATATCTATGTAAGAGTAGAAAAATATGTGAAGGACAAGTCCACTTTGTCAGAGGATGCCATATCAGAGTTGAAATATATCACCGGTGATGAAGACAAAGCTAAGGATATTATTGAGGATGCTAAGGCTTCCATGCGTCAAGACATCTCTCCAATTGACTTAATAAACATTGAGCAATTTGCACATAGGGTTATAGAACTTTCAGAATATTGAAAGAAGCTTCATTCTTATATTGTGTCAAAGATGCAAGATATTGCTCCAAACCTTGCATGTTTGATTGGTGAAATGGTGGGTGCTCTATTGACATCTCATGCTAGAAGCCTTACAAATCTTGCAAAATGTCCAACGTCAACTCTTCAGATTCTTGGTACTGAGAAGGTTCTTTTCAGGGCACTTAAAACAAGTGGAAAAACTCCAAAATATGGTCTTATTTTTCATTCTTTTTTTTATTGGGAGGGCATCTACTCGAAATAAAGGGCATATATCATGTTACCTAGCAAATAAATATTCCATATCTTATCAAATTGATTGTTTCTCTCAGGTGAATAAAATATATTTGGTGAGAAACTTCAAGAGCGGGTTGAGGAAAGGTTAGAATGTTATGACAAGGGCATTGCCCCTCGTAAGAACCTTGATGCTATGAAAGAAGCTATTCAAAATTCCAGGAAGGAAAATCATCAGCTTCAAATGATAGCCTTCAAGATGCAGATGATAATTCACCAGGAAATAATGGAAACACATACAATCATATCCGACAGAAGAAACTGTCAGGGAAAGCATGTAGTGCGTTACAACAATTCATACACTAAAGAGCGCTTAAATGTGTGAATAATGTTATATATTTATTTTAGAGCAACGAGAAAGAGTATTTAATGACAATTAGGGTTTTGTGCCCTAAGTATTCAAAGCCAACATTAATATTCAAATTTCACCTTGATAAATTACAATGCCTTCAATAAATAAATATCAAAGTGTATCGACCTATTTTTTTTTAATTTTAATGGACGCTTTTGTGGACCAAGAAAGCTCAAAGTCTGTCTGCACCATTTTGTGAGATTCATCCAACGATTTTCCTTCGGTGTAAATCTATGTTGCAGATTGAATTGATTGTTACAAGTATAATCAACTGTTGTTTGAATCCAGAAAAATCATTGGAAGGAGAGGCTGCTCGATCCTAGTAGTGGTGGCGGATATGAATAGGGGAGTTCAATACTTGAATGAAATTAAATATTTTGTGGTTGTTGCATTCCAATTCTAAGGAAGGTTCCCTTGTAGAAGAAAACATGCGTGATATTTGCTTTGAGGGTTGTGACATGGTTTTGCACACTGATGCAATCCATAGAGGAAGTGGCCATATTAACCCAACAGGCAGAAGGGTTATGTATGCATCTCAACTTACTGCTAAACCATGACTTTTTGAGCCAGTATATCTTGTTGAGATTCGGGCTCCTAAGAATGAACTTGGTGGTATATATGGTGTGTTAACCAAAAGAGAGGCCATGTTTTAGAAGAAGTGCAGAGGCTAGGAACTCCACTATACAACATCAAGGCATATCTACCTGTTGTTGAAAAAAAAAAAAAAAAAACTTTCGATGAGACTTAATTATATATAATAT
>APFE030710866.1:0-25729 GCA_000404065.3 Pinus taeda | reverse complement strand
CCAGCAGTTGAAATTAAAGGGGAGTGTTGAAATTGTAATTTCAACTGCCCGAACAGTTGAACCGGCCAGCATTTAATATTCCCCGAAACCACAGTTGCAAAACCACAAACCCGCTTGAGGCATATCGCACCGCTTTTGGCATGAAGTGGTTTCCGTACACAAGAGCTCCGATACAATTTGGAGTTGACGCGTGGATGAGGCGTGACATCAAGGGCCTTCCGATATCTCCGTCCTTCGTCCGATCTGCTCCTGCATTATCCACCGTAGATTGTTCAAAGTTGCATTGTGGAGTAAAGCTCGGTTAAAAAGGGCTTCCGATATTCACCTCAGCGTTGGATTCCAGGAGGGCAAATCAACGGTCGACGGACATCTCAAGTTGCATACGACCTGCATAAAATAAATATTGCGTGGAGTAAAATAAACTTTGGTTGACCGTCGGTTTTAATATTAATGCATTTAATGAATTGGTCATAGTCGTAGGTAAAAGATTTAATTTTAATGTTACGGCAAGTATGGGCGTGAGTTAAATGATGGCATGGGCAATGTCATATAGTTTTTAAGTTTAATGTTTATAATTTTTTTTACGGGCGTAAGTTTGGTTTTGACAGAACAGGTAAAAACATGTTGTAGTTGTTGGTCATTTTTGTAAGTAAGAAATGAAAAACGCATAGCAGTGCAGGAGCGATGAAGTGAAGAGGTGAATGAAGAAAACCAGGGGAAGAATGTATCATTGAAAACCATGAATTGTTTCACACAGCAGTGAAAAGGGTAATGTAAGTGTGAATGAAGAAAACCAGGGGAAGAATGTATCATTGAAAACCATGAATTGTTTCACACAGCAGTGAAAAGGGTAATGTAAGTTTTTGGTGAATGCGTAATTTCCACACAGCAGTGTGTTGATTTTTATTTCTACAGTGGTAAATGTAAAAGTCTGTTTTTACAGCAGTAAAGGTAAATGATATTTTGACACACAGTAGTGTAAAATCTCAGGAGGAGACAGAGTAATTTTTTTTTGTTGGTGAATGTTGTTTTTGGTAAATCCCTCTCAGCAAAGAGGATGAATGTGTATCACGCATATATTTTAAGCAATAGGAATGTTTTTATGGCTGTGTAATGGAATGTTATGAGTATATTTGTTTTAATAGCTTCCCTGTACAAAGGTCCTGGAAGAAATGAAACAGAGCATTGGCTCTGTGGTGTTTGTTTGTTTGTTTGTTTGGTTTTGGTATTTTCCCATTGAAAAAATACCCAACAAAATAGCTAATTCCTTCAAGTGAGTGAGGAGATATTTTACTTGTTAGAGCTGTGGATCTCGAATCAGCTATCCATAACACTTTAGGCACAATCGATCTTGGCAATTGGATCAATGTAGATGCATTTTGATTACTTCAGGCAACCAGTATCAACGCATCCATGACCTTTACTTCAATGTCATCTACAGCAATGATCAGATAAGGATTATGGATTCTGAGAAGCCCTTTCATACTTTCATAGGTTGCCTGGATGAGAGAAACCTCAGAATGTGATGATTCTAAAATCGAATTAAGCTCCAAATCAAATATTTTGAAGCGTCCCTAACGACAAACTGCTTTTTGCCATCGTAGAGCCAAAGCCACCTCTTCACATGGACATGAGCCTCTTGATACAACAATGAATTCTTTCTTTCCTACAATAGATTGCAATTTTTCAAGGATCCAAGGCAACAACTTGATTCACAAAATGAGCATAAAACATCTCATCTATATCTTGAGGATGCATTGCAGCCCATTGTGTGATGTAGCCATGAGAGAAGACTCTCCACCACTGATCATCACGAATTTTCACTATATGCTTGTGAATTACTGTGGTGTCTGAGGCATATGCAAGTCTATGACTGTGTGTCTGCTGGAAAAAAAAAAAAAGATCCGATCCAATATTTTTTTTACTTCTGGAATAGGTAGCTACATCAAAGGGTTACAGTGGCATGGTATATGATATTGGAAAGGGAAATTGAAGATTATGCATATATATAGGTTCTCCAAATCATCGTGTGAAAAAGGTGGGAAGCAGTAGATCCCTTTGAAGATGATTGAAGGCTTGAAAATCGTTGATATCATTTGTGTTTTTTTTTTCAGAGTTTGCCTTACATTGATTAGTACTTGAAACCTCGAATTGCTATTGAAAGATTAATTCTAAAGATGCATGGAAGGGTTTTCTATTGGAAGATTCAAAATGCTTTGAGATGATCTCCTCAAATACAATTATTTTGAGCCTATGTCTGTCAAAATTGAAAGAGGAGCTCATGATGGTTGAGATTTCTGCACGAATGTAACTAGAGTATGATCATTTTATAGGAGATGGTGCCTTGCAAAATCTTCTCTAAAGAGGATTTTTCTTAGGGAAAAGGCTTACATCTAACAGATGTCATCAATATGTTGCATTATTTCTTTAAATGTTCAGGGGATATTCAATAATGCCTGGGATGAAAGAATCAGTTGGGGGAATTTCTTTAGACATTACACTCAGTTCTAAATAGAGAATGTATTGATTATTTTGTGTAGCTAGTCCTCTCCTCTTAGGAATCTATTTCTTTATCTATATTCCCCACAATATTTCTTACAGTATATTATTTGTTTACTCCAACTATCCACAAATTTTATTGGAGATAATCTCCAAATTATGTTATGATTATTGAACCTCTAATTGTTAGAAGCTTCAAACTTAACCTACTTATGCTTGTCAAAGTATTTGTTCAAATAATTGGGCAACTGTATGAACATCATTATGGGAATTTTTTCTTTTTAGACCCCCTTGCCATTGACCTCAAAGGCGGAGATAAGCATAAGGATGGAGGCTAATTTATCAATACTCAAGACAATAGGGGGAGGATTGGTGTTTTGCCATCAATGCCAAAGGGAGAGATTGTTGGCATTGTTTTCATTGATGGTGGAGGAACAACACAAGAGCAGAAAGAAAAGGAGAAACAAGCAAGGAGTAGAGGCAAGGTATGTAGTAGCAAGGCATGAAAAACAAAAGAGCAGCAAGGCAAAAGGAGCAGCATCAAGTAGCAAAAGAGCAACATCAAGGAACAATGAAGGAGAAACAACAGGAAAAGAAGCAACAAAAAGGAACAATGAAGGAGCAGCAAAGGAAAAGGAGGAACAAAACAGATCAATGAAGGAGAAACAACAAGGCAATGTATACACTAATGAACAAGATCAACAATGAAAATGGGCAGAAGAAGGAGGAGGAGTTGTGATACATTGAAATTTTTTTATAATGTTGTTGATATTGCTATATTGAAGAATTTGTTCTGATGTGAAATTGGTTAATTGAGCTGAATTGTTGTGATGCAAAGGCATGACTCCAAGGCAAAGGCAAATATTGTTGTCATGCATTAATGATAAATATTGGTATTTGATGTTGGCATTAGGTTGATGCATTTAATGATTGCATGTTGCTTAAATTAATATTGGATGGATTATTTATTTTTGTGTTCTAATATTCAATATATGAAGAGTTTGGAAACGAATGAGTGGAAGGCAAAGAGTCAAGCCTATTCACTTCATATTCCTATGTGGGATACAAACAACCAAAAAACTATCTTTATAAAATATGTGATTTTGGAAGGCATGGGTGATGTTAGAGAATGGGAGAATGTGAGGGACCTTATTGAGCTATTATGCATTAGTTACTTGTACTTATGAAGTTGATGTGAAGCAAATTTGAAGGGAAGAAAATGCATAAATGAAGATGGAGATATGCAAAAAATTATGACCAGGTAAACGGACGGACACATTGTTATTTCTTGTTTGCATCACGAGATGGTAGTGTCCTTTCTAGTAGTGGGTTGATAAACATCTGGTTCATGCATGTTGAGGTAGGAGACTCCTACGGGTTATAGCTTATAGAAAACATATGGGAGTTGGAGCTTCCTTGTAGTTACAACTTGTAGAAAATTGAGGTAGCAACCTCATGTAGGTTGGAGCCTACAAAAAGTTAAATGTAATAAGGAGTAGGAGTTTGCTTTTGCATCACAACAATAATAAGATCTTGGTTTTCTCCCTTTATGAGTTTCCACATATATCTAGTGTCAATATGTGTTGTTATATGATGATGTGATGTTTTGGTTTGCTTATTACTTATTGTTCATCTTTTATATCTATTGGTCATTATTTATTAAGTTGTTCATGTAATGCTTTTGGTTAATAAACTTAATGAAATGAATTTTAAATTCCATGAATATACTAAACTGATTCAGCCCCCCTCTCAGTTTAGTCAAGTTATCATCATATGGATCTTTGGATCTCATATTTAGAAAGAAAAGAAAAACCCTCTTTGAAACTTTTGTCACCCCTATCATTTTTATGGATGTAAGGGCTAGGGATGTAGGATCTCTAGAGATTTGTGGAAGAAGGTAAAATAGATCCAAAATACATACATAACCTATAATCTCGAGATTAAAGGAAACACACCCTATCATATCCTTTTTAGCGAAGCAATCATTTCCCCCATTTAAAGAATCGCTATAACTAAGTATCATATGTATAAGAAGAGGTTAAATAATGTGGAAGAGAAGTGGTTAACTAAAAAAAAATCTAACTCTAGCTAAAATAACCTTTCATTGTAGTAAGAATGGCATAAGGATGCTCGATCTTGGTTGGAATACTAGGAGATAAAGGAAGGGATCATTGTCTATAATAAGGATATTATTAAAAATAATATTACATCAAAATTTAAGGAGAATTTGTGGGTTGATAGAGAGTTAGAGGGAAAAAGGAAACTAAGAAATTACAAGGAGGTGATCAATCCAAATATAAAAAACAAAAGTATCTCTATCATCCTTGACTAGTATAGAGAAGAAGATAAACAATGGTAAAATATAAACCAATTTTCATGGGCTTCACATTTAGACTAGGTATTTTTGAAAATACCATGGAATGAAAGAGTATGTCACCTTTGGGAAAAGAGGATTGAACATGGAAAACACATTCTCCTCTATTATCTAGCTTATAGCCATATTAGATCTAAATTTAAAAATATTTGTCATACCATTATCCTTCTTGACATTTTAACTTAACAAAACTATAGTGACCTTGGAACACTTCTATGGATGATATTTAAGCTTATAAATAGAATTCAAAAATTAAAATAATCCCTACTCTTAAAATCTAACAACCATATTTAACCTTAATCAATTGAATGAGTCATATAATTAATAAATATATATTTAAATTAATTATAAATAAAAATAATTAAAAATTCACAAATTTTTAAATATTTTTAATTTTTTTTACACTTAAAAATAATTAAATTAATATTTTAAAATCGTATATTAAAATATTAATATAAAAAATAAAAAACAATAATTTAATAATACATTAGCCATTCAAACAATTACATTTTTTACCGATATACAATTCTTTTAATTAAAAAATTTATGTTATTTATAAATTAATTAAAATTGCAGCCTACAAATAAAAGCCCTAGTTGAGTAGCTCTAGTAGGTCAATTGTAAGCTCATAGATGGGCCTAAAGAATGAGAAGTATCTTAAACAAATTAAATTAAAAGGTAAAAATTCACACTAAATTATTAGATTAAGGTAAAATTCACTATAACTAATGGAAATTGAAAATTATTTTTAATGATTATAAATTAACAATTGAATTTTTTATATTATATAAAATAATTTATTCAAAATTAGTTATTTTAATTATTTTTTATTTCTACTAAATAAATATATTTTGAAAAAATTATGTTAAAAAAAATAATGTGGTTAAACTGTTTGGTAATAGACCAAAGTGTGTAAAATTGGTTTATAAAAATTTACGAATATTTTTTTAATCAACTTCTAAAAATTAATTAAGATAAACAATAACAAAGTTCTAACTTCCTACATAGAGAGGAAGCAAAAGAAACTTTTACACCTTTTTAAATTTTATCCTAAAAAATTTTGAGGAAAATTTTAACTTAAAAACTAAAAACAATAATATAATTGCTTTAAGGGACTAAAGTTTCACTTTAAGGAGCTCTATAAATCCTATAATGTTGTAAACAATACTTCAACTCTCTTTAAAAAAAATAACCATTTAAAAGCAAAAACTTGGGTGTAAATTAATACCGATAGCTCACAAGCTAATTATATAGTAACTTGTGAAAAGTTAAGATGTCCTGAGACCTTAGGTCACATTCAAGGGGATGCTTATCCTCAAGCCACATTACAACATATCAATATTAATTTATCAACATATATAAACTCTAACCCCTTTTGCTTTTGAACCTATGACTTTTTATGAGAAAGCACATGCTCTTAGCCATTATTACATAGAAGCAAGATTTTTATTTTGCAAACATAGAGTATGGACTTAAACGAATTGCAATTTAAGGAAGAAAACATGGACACCAAATGCTATCAAATAGAAATCCTACAACTTGGAAGATCTATCCCTATTTCTAATTTCATAAGGTTTTTAAAGTGGCAACCAAGTTCAGTTTTCATAAATCATGGACTCAAAACCTCACAAAACAACCACTCAATTTATATAACCATTACGATTATATCTCTTTTATTCAAGTTATATTAAACTATTTTGAATAAAAAGATTAGCATATGGTTAGAAAGTCATAAAAATGGATAAAATCTAGGTTGGTTTCAGAAACTATCATTCAATTTTTGAATACCTAACTCTACTTAGAATCATGGCTATGAAATGTTGCAATACTAAAATCAATCTCTAATGTTGCTTCATTAATTTTTAGGAAACCTTTTGATGCAATGCCTACATATAAACTTTGGAATAGGTTAGGAGATTTAAAGGTTCTTTTTAGGTCAGTAATATTGCATTAAAGTTGTACAATAATGTTATTGCTAGACTTTTAGGAACAATTATAAAGGTTAGCACAATAAAATAAATCACAATTTAGGAGTCAAGAAAGGTTGTCCATTATTCCCTGTCATTTTTGGTTTTTACATTGACAAGTTAGAGATATTCTTAGTAAAAACATGTTGTGCCAACTCTATTTTCGCTAGAGTAGTCATCACTCATTTTATTTATATAAGTAATAATGTTCTTAAGATATGGTGTTCATTTTATCTCAAAAAAGACTTGAGAATTCTTAAAGATTTACGTTCTTGTATATGAATGTCATTAATATTATTAAAACAAAATTTATGACAATCAAATTCAAAAATATTGTTTACGATAATTTATTGTATGAGAATAACAAGTTAGAATAAGTTACTTCATAGAAACATATTGAATTTTAACCTTATCATGAACTTAATTGGAAGCATAACATAGAAAAAAATATTGATGGATGGTGGAAAGCCTTTTTTGATCTGTGACAAAAGTTATAGATCAACAAACCTATGGTTGTGGAAGAAAGGGATTGAATCTTCTCTAAGACTCTCATCACTTATGTTATTTTATAAGAATGTGAAGTTTGGATGGAACATATATGGAGTATCATGGAGGAATATTGAGCAAATCCAAAAGCATTTTATAATTTAAATTTTTGAAATTAAAATGATACATCCTATCATATCCTTTGCATAAAGGTTGGTCTTCCCCCATTGAGAGTGTGGTTTATGAATATGCACTTAAGTACCACAAGAAGATAACTAATACATAAAAGCAAGAGACTTCTTATGATTTCTTCAAACTCTAGTCAAAGTCGCCTACAACTCAAGAGGGAATACAGGTAGAAGAGATGGTGTGTGTATTCCTAATTTTTTCTATTTCTCAAATTTCATCTAATTTAATTAATTAAGAAGGAAATCAACTAATTAAAAAATCTAGAATCTCAGAAAAAAGTTAAGAAAACAAATATTTTAGTAATGTTATCATACCTACTGGGACCAACTATTCTAGTAGATATTATTCAATACAATTTACAAATCAGTAACTTGCAATTAAAAATCAATATTTTAAAATAAGACGAAACTATCATCAACCACATAATAAAATGAAGGATTGAACTATTCTTAAAAAAAAAAAATTAAAATTGCCATCTATATGACACTAAGAAAGTAAAAGACAAAAGGAAAAATTTTGTGAATATTTTAAATACATTTCCATTAAATTTCAACATCAAAATGTTTGAAAACAATATTAACCTTAGAGATGTTTTCCCAATATTTTTTAGTATAAAAATAAAATTTTTAAAATAAATTATTTAATTTTTTAATAACTCTTTTTCCTTTAGATTTAATAAATAGAAATAATTTCACTAAATAATAACTTATTACCAATTTTAAATATAATAAAAAATTCCGAATCATATTAAAGATTGATATTTTTCCCTACCGATTTTTTTAATTAAACATGGATACTTTTCTTTTCCATTGAATTTTTAGGACTCCTTCCTCTTTGCGAGATAGGTGTCTGAATGTTCATTGTTTAGGAGGCGAAAGAATCTTTTAATAATTTATTTTTAAAGAGGTAAAATATATTAAAACAATTTAATAAACTTTTAATTTAAAAAATCGTTATAGATACATATTTTTTTTAAATATATATATAAAAATTTCACATTATATTTAAAGATTGATATTTTTTCCTTGTGATTTTTTTAATTAAACATTGATACTTTTCTTTTCCATGGAGTGTTTTGGGGACTTCTTCCCTCTTGGGAGATAGGTTTTTGGATGGCATTGTTGTGTATGGATATAATAAAAAAATTCAACATTATATTAAAGATTGATATTTTTCCCTTGCGATTTTTTTAATTAAACATAGATGGATGGCATTGTTGTGTATGGATATAATAAAAAAATTCAACATTATATTAAAGATTGATATTTTCCCCTTGTGATTTTTTTTATTAAACATGGATACTTTTCTTTTCCATTGAGTATTTTTTGAGACTTCTTCCCTCTTTCGAGATAGGTTTTTGGATGACATTGTGTAGGGATGAAGGAAATGTTTTAATAATTTATTTTAAAGTTATAATGTAATTTAAAATAACATTAATTATAGTTTAAACAAAAATAAAAATTTATTGTTTAGAGTGTTTAATTGTACATTTTATTACCATTAATTTAAATTTTATAGATTATTTAAAAGAATTAATAATAATATTTTTTTAATTTAATATAATATTTTTAAAATAATTTTTAAAATATTTAATAAAAAATAAATTTAAAATTTTATGATAATTGATTTTTATATTAACAATAATTTAATATTAAAATCATGTTTTTTACTAATATCAAACTAGTATGAAAGTTGTATTACTTTATTTTTTGAATAATAAAAATAGAGGTTATTTTTTAAGTTTTTTTTGTAAATTAAAGATTAATTTCTTTATACAATTATTAAAAAAAAATATACATAGCATATTTTTAGTTCATTGACTATTTGGGAAACCTAATCAATCAAAAAAAAAAAAGCTCACAATGCAAGTATTTTAATCTAAGTTTTTGATATATGTCTTAATAGTAATTTCATAACATTCGAATAATTCATATGTTGTGTATCCTTGTAGAGCTTGATAGGCTCTATTAAGGAAGAGAAAATATATTCATGCTAGATCTATGCTAAACCTAAAGTTATGACCATAATTTTCCTATGTATATGCACCATTTGTAGTTGAGAGCCATAGATCATGAGGAGAGGGATGAAGAAGTTTTCTTTTAATCTTCTTCAACTAAAGCATAACCTAGTACAATTGTAGGACTTCTTCACATGCTTCTTCCATGTCTTGAAGCTTTTCCAACTAATTTTTTAATATGTCAATGTAGTTCAACTATATTCTCGTAATTCATGTCACAAGCCCTAGAATGGCGTTCCTTTGGCACCCATTTATAGATATCAATATTGACCTCCCAATCATGCATGACAATCTTATTTCCCCTTCAAGAATAAAAATTTGTTATCTAAACTAAGGGGGAGTTTCTCCAAATACTGACTTGACTACATTAAAAGAAGTATCTTGCACCCTTAAGCCATAAGGACCTCTTCTCTCTCTCTTCTCTCTACGGATCCCTTGACCTATCAACATGTTGATCTAAATCCCTACAAAGATAACTTTCCGCCCACACATCAATGGATATAGAATTGAAAGAGTAGGGTTGACAAGACTAGAGACAACAAGTTGGCTAACATGAGATTGAAGAATGTAGTTAATAGTTTGGTGTAGAGGAAAAAACTTATAGATATACTAGATAGTCTCAAGGTGGAGGAAGCTATGTAGAGTTAGCTCAATAGATGAGACTAAAGGAAACAAGAGTAAGGTGAATGGAATTGGAGAAATAAGAACGATAGTGGAATGGAAAAGGAGAATAAATGAGCTAAAGTAAATGGTTGGTGTGAAAAAGGGTGAACTAGATATGTCCCCCATTAGGGATGACAAAATGAAAACACAAAAAAAAATAGCATGCCTACTACCCTCCCAAAATTTAACTACTAACCAGAATTATAAACCAAGAGGAAAGGACTTGGAATCGTGAAATGAAACATATTAATTTAGGTGATAATTCACCCTCTATTTAATTTTGAAGTGATGCTCCATGATAACAAAAATGTGCATAATCCTCGTTAGCGATTGTTTGATATAATGTAATAGTAGTGAATTATGTAGCCATCTTGAAGGTACTAGGTCCTTCGAGGTTATTTTTTCTCCCATGCTAAAGCATTATGGCACATAATCACTATTTCCCACCACCCTTCCCATGCCATTCAAGCTTCGCTCCCTTATCTCTCTAACAAGCCTCTCTGAAGTGTGTGAATGACGGGCAAGGTTTCCACTCGACATATGATTTCCAAATGATCATGAGATGTTAGACTCATAATGGTCACCCGACATTTGGCAAAATAAAATAGCTTGTGATAATAATTAATATTAGATTTTCTATATAAAAAATTATTTTTAAAAATGCTATTAGTTTATAAAATTAATATAATTTGAATGAAAATGTTAGGTTAAATGTTTCAAAAATCCATTGTGTTTTCACGGCTTGTGCTTACCAACATGATTTTTACTTGAGATATGCTAAAGAAAAGGCATAGAGAAGGGCCTAGAATTTGTCTTTCATGTAGGAATAGTGAAGAAACATCTATCCATTTTTCTCTTAGTTTTTCTTACTCAAAACAAATTTGGTGAGATAATTCGATGGGATCTTGAAATTCAATTGTGTATCTTAAGCTTATGGAATAGGGATTTTATGGTTTGTTGCTTCTTTATTTAGTTAACCAACAAGGATCTAAAACATGTGAGGGCATGCTCACTTGGGAATTCAATTTGCGTGAAACTATATTCTATTTGAAAATATGTTTGTACCATCTTTCAAAATATCAACTCAATGTCTAAGCTTACTCCCCTTGTGCAAGAATAGTCCAAGGAATAAGAAACCATGATATGTGGGTGAGTTTTGGGTGGACAAGTTCTTGAGACCATGATGTTTCCTTGATGGTGTTTGCAAGGACTCTTTATGTGGTTGTATTTTTTTCATCAAATTGATATCACAATTTTCATTTTAAAGCTCATGCAAGGAAAGTAAGAAACAAACATTAGTGACTTTGTGAGTTTACTTTTTCTCTTAGAGTTTCCTCTACATCGATATTTTGTTTCACTATAGGCTTTTGGAGTTGTATATAACACCTTGAGGCCTCTTGCAAATTAGCCTAATGAAATATCTAGGTTATTTTCTTAGATTGAATAACCTCACTTTAAAAGAAAACTAAATTATACCATAGAAAATGTTTCTAAAAAAGGTTCCCTCTTACCAAAAAAACTAGTGCATCCTACAAAAATAATTGAAGAAAGGAGGGTATAGGCTCACAAATAGATCTTGACCCACAATCTCAAAATTACCTAGCCTTTGTTTAGGCCTTTTGTTGCCATAGCATTTGCTTGGTATGGATAATAATGTATTTAAGTTGAATTTATTTGGTGAAACCTTGAGCCTAAGGATTGACTCACCTTGATGATGAGACTATCATGGATAAAAAAAAAAAAAAAATTGTGCATACGACCTTGAGGATTGCATTTATTTTCTCCTTGAATATAGTTACATTTTTTTCTTAAAAAAATATGAATGCAAATGTGGATAAATATATAAACAAAAAATTACATGATTAATCTAACTTAAAAACAAATAATTATTTTATATATTTTTTAATTAAGTAAATTAATTTATTAATAATAATAAATGTTTTTATTCATCGTATTCTTCTATAATCCATGGGTATAAAAATGTATACGTTTTGGAGCAACTACTAAAAAATTGGAAAAATAATATTCTTTAATTCAAGGACTAAAACTTGCAAAAGACATCAAAGCTTCCAAGTTGATAGTGATTAAAAATGATGTGTTAACTCCATGAAGATAATACTAGAAGCCTAGAAAACTAGTTGTAGGACCTTTATGCAATTGAGAAAGAAATTTGAGACGTCAAGCTCCATTTTAATCATAATTTAACTCAATCCTCAGTTTTTCTTGAACTAGGAATGTATTCTCTCAACCTTATCGATGCACATCTAGAGAAATCATTCAATTAAAATTTAGGATTTAAGATTTTAACTTTTTAATCAATTTATTATCTCCTAGAATTTAGAATATTTTTAAACTTAGATAGAGAGGGTGACAACTTTTTTTTATAACCAACATCAAATTCTTTTAGGTTTAAATCTATTTTTAGAGTGAAAAATTTGAGAAAATATTTGTATGTCAAGAGATTTGAGCCTTTCATTTTTGGTAACTTGTGAGGATGGAAAGTTGGTGCGAATAGTGGGAATTACATGAAAATTATTTTTATATGAATCTAATCATTTAAAATTTATTAAGTATCATTTTTAATATAGAAAATTTTATGCGGAAGACCACATCAAAACTTAAAATAATCATCTTTATTTTATCCATCCATGTGGCTTTCCAATTAACCCATGTTAATTAACTTTCAAATCTTTTCATATTAATGTTATGAAGAAGGAATTCAACTTTGAAAACAATTTAAACATTTAAATTTTTATATCCTATATATATTGGTCTAATGTTCCATTTATCTCAATATTATAATGATATTAATATACAAATACTCCGGAAGGAATTACACTCAATCAAACAAAAAATAAACTTCAACTTATTAGTGAGAATCATTTTAACATCACCATAATATATATTTTAAAATTTGTAAATATTATGTTATTGTTCAAGCCATGTCACATGATAAATAAACTAAACCAATTTTCTTATTCATCTAATTAAAACATTAAACAATTTTTTACTATAATATTTTTACTAAAAACCAATGCATGTTATTATTATTAGTCACTGTCTCTGACATAGCAAGGACTATAGCATTCGATCGAACGTTTGACCGCTATTAATTCATTAGTTGACCCGTTTTTTTTAGGTTTCTTGTATTTTAAACAAAGTTTATTCTAACAATTTTGCGTTCTAAAAATTTTAACCAAACTTTTGAATTTAACCTCTTATTGCAAGCTTCACATGCCCCAATGTTGTTTTTAGTGAGGGGAAGTTATTTTATCCTAAGTTTTTAACTAGCGATTGGGGAAAGTTACGTAAACTCGTCGAACTTACAAGCTTACACTTGTCACTGCTAGATGCCAGGATTGTTTACTGCTACCAACTTCATTCGACCACATTCTTATGCCCTCTCCCCCTCTTCATTGCATTGAGGCAATCTGCTTCGTATTCAACGGGCGAGGATGATATGAGCAGCCCAAATGGATAAATGTGGGGCATTCGCCTAGCATCGGTGGGATCAATCTTTCCATCCCTCAGTGCTTTGATCTGTTCACCCTCCAGTTCCTCGAAGGTGTTTATCAAAATCCCTGTGGCTTCCGACAAGCGTGAGGAATGCTTCACAAAGTAGTGAAAGGCTAGTTGCATAGCTTCTTACAACCTAAAGCAGTTTATGAGGCCCGAGGCCTCTAGAGCACTGTAGAGGGTCTTGGAAGCTTCTCTGTCAGGTAGGCAAGATCCTCTGTGAATCCTGCATCATTTGCATCAATTTAGCGTATTTCAAAATAAACAATAAATTCAATTACTGATATAAAATGTGAAAGATATCTCATATTTCGGAATGAGAAACAAATTTAGTTACTAAAGAATTTACTTAAATTGGATTTCTAAATTTCAAGCGAAAGTAAAGCAAAATTTCAAATTCTCTTCATTCGCATCATAGGCATTACTGCTTTCCCAACAATAGATAGACATCTCTTTATTTAAAATAAACAAAATGATTTCTTTTACAATTTCAGCATTATACTCCAACAAATACAAATCATCTCAAAAAAATTATGCATAAATCATTTAAAAACAATTTCGACGAACATTTATTTATAAAAGAATAAAAAATTACTCTTACAATTTCAGCAGAGCATGGTTGGCAGTTCTGTACTTACCTCTTGGTTGAGCACTCTAACTCAGCTTAGTTGCAAACTTGTAGGCTTTTGTTGCAAAGAAATATCCAACTCAACTTTCACTTACCTGCGACAAAGACTTGCAATAATTATCATATATCATAGGAAGAAAGGTTCTTGTGGTACTCATCCTGCAGCAGAAAAGATGTACAATAATCATCCTATATACTGCAGAAAAGACATGCGTGGAGCACCTAGCTTCTATCGATGCGATGACAGTGCACATATATAATTTATCTAGTAGAAACAAATAAGATTGGCATATTTGTAACTTAAAGGTCTTACAGACTACCCTATCTATAAAAATGTTAATGATTCAATTTTATTCATTTTTCAAGTGATCCTTAGATTTACACGAAAAAATTTTAAAAAATTAAGCAGAATGAAATTGCACTCACCCAAAAAATACAAACGGTTCATGATCCACAGAAAGAGCCATGACTAAGACAGAAATTATTGGTTTTCTCAACAAAATCAATCATTTTGTTCAGCCCTAAACCCTACTTCCTCCACTTGCAAATCCGAATCAAAGTTTCCGAGCTAAAAGAATTTCACATAATTTCTTCATCAAATATGACAATCCCCCTTTTCAATCAGAGAATTCAAAAAATTCCACATATGCACAAAATAAATATCCCAAATTGTTCAGGGCTTTATGTTCAGAAGCAATGAGTCTCCAAAACAAAACCTATGGACTGTAACTACACATCCTAAGACGCTGATTCTTCGGATTCCGACTAACGTTTGTAACGCACCCGATCCGAGCAAAACGCCATTCATTCCATAAGATTTTTATGAAAAAACAAACACGCACAACTCGTTACGCATAATGTTACATACTAAGATCAAATTTGATCAACCTGTAATTGCTCTAGCTAGCTTTAGGGTTTGCTTACATTTTTTCGTTGGATGTCAATTTCTATAGAATTAACAATCCTTCTACATACTGATACAAAAATTGTTGAATTCCAGCTACGGTTCGTGCTGAAACCGATTCAAATCAAACAATATTTGCTCTAATAAGATACGACTGACTTCATACATTTCACTGTAAATTTTTGCACAAAACTTGCCGATACTAGATCTCAAAAACCGCTACAGCATGCTACAACATCTTGTTTTGAAGCAGGTCGATTCATCGTGACATATGTAGGAACCAACACGTGTAATACATGCAGGTGGTTCCATTGTTGCTGGGTGTCCAAATGCCCAATACGAGTGTTCTATTTGACGGCTCTCTGAATGGCTGGGTTTTTATTCCACGAGTGTTCTATACACAACATTATCATCTTTCATTTAGTTCATTTACACAAGCAAGTTATCGTCATTAAAATTTCTTATAAAAACTATAAAGAATTCCCTTTAACCCTTAGTATGAAGAATTATAAAAATTATGAAAGTATCGTAAAACATGCTGGAGGTGAAATCTGATATTTTATTTTTAAAAATGGTATAAAATAATGTACATTCTAATCTTACTTTTATGTTATGTTATAATAAAATAATCTCATACACTTTCATGATGATGGCTTTCAGGTTTTCATTGCCTCGATGGCTTTTAGGCTTCCATTGACTCTTGTCCTATTGGCTATTTAAGGTCAATGTCACAGAATACACAACCACTTTTATTTGTTCCACCCGTTCCTTTTCTGGTAAATCAATAAGATAAGGTATCAGTGGAAGGAAGCTTAAATTTGCATCGTTTTTTTTGCTAAAGCAATAGATTATCCTTCTTGTTCATTATCCAAAAAATAAAGTTACAGCATTTACACTTCAAGAACTCAGGAAAACCGGTCATTCTGATCTAGAAATGACCTTCCCCTCAACAAGAACAAAGCTAAACTTACAAATAAATCCTAAGGTTAGACAAAAGGAAATTTGAATGAATTTGAAACATCGAAAACTCCTACTACAATGTCTTGAAAGGTGTGATAGTACTGATGGCCCCACAAAGCTGCATAACCAAACCTAGGCATTGATTCATACAACGAAATCAGACGGCATGGATAAATGTTGCATTGCCTCGCTGACCGAAAGATAAGGCGCGATGGAAGGTGGTATTTCTGACCAACCCTTGCCATGCGTCAGGAGCCCAGTGGAATCGCTCCCACACTCCCAATACCATTTACCACTCCGAAGCCAAGCAAATCACATGGAAACCACTTTGAGCCTGGTTTTCTCCTACGTATGTGAAATGCAGGAAAATAGCTGCTGCCCGAAAGAACCAACCACCCTACTCGTGTGAGTTCACTTCAGAACTAGTTTCCGAGACTGCCACTAACTGTGAATAGACCTCGGTGCTATGATCCAAAGTAATGAGGAGATAGGAAAACTCACACCCAGGTATAAAGTAACCGGTCTGAGCTTTCCCTTTATCCAGGAACCAACCAAAGTACTAAGATTGGACGTGCTTAGAAACCTTCATTCCATACCTTTTACTCTGGCCTAGTATTTAAAAATCTCTTTGTCCTCTACCACTTGTTCATTGCAAAGAGATTTAAATCTTCTCTAAGGTGTCTCCTACCACTTCAGCTCAATTTTGTACTCTGAATTAATCACTCCTTGATTGGCCAGGGTATCTACTAATTTATTGGCTTTTCTTGGAACATGGTTGAAACTAACAGTTCGAAGACTTAGGAGATGATTTTGAATTCTCTGATACACTTGAATTCGTCTCTAGTGTTTTGAGACCTTCTCTAGCGTTGCTCCACAACTAATTCTCTTGACCGCATTGATAGAGATCTCTGAATCTATTTCAACAATGACATTGGAGCTATGACTTAGTTTTAGAAGCTCTAAACATTGTTCAAATGCCATTAATTCAGCCATATTGTTGGTGGCTAACCCTAAATGGTAGTGGAAAACAAAGATGATGTTTCCTTCTTCATCTCTTGACACACCTCCATAACCAGCTATTCCAGGGTTACCTTTTAAAGCACCATCAATATTGCATTTTAGATAACCTTTCGGTGGAGGATGCTAGAAATCCTTCTCCGTATCAACGTCTTTTTCCTTTCTACATTGTCCATGGGGAATGATCTCATGCAAAACTAGTTGCATGAGAGTTCTCAACTCATAATTAGTAGGAGGATTCTTGGGATAATTCCGGACAGTGGTGCTAACTGTCTCCTTAATTTGCTTCAAGATCAGATCCAACAGGCGAAGAGGAATAGTTTTTTCCTCCTTGAAAATTATTTTATTTCTTTCTTTCCAAACATTCCAGATAATGAAGCTTGGTGTGAAGGCCAAAGCCAAATTAAGGAGCTCATTTTCCGAAAAGTTCCTTCTCCACTTGTTTAGGGTGTTAATTATACTTTCTTTATCTCTGTCTGTCTGTTGAAAAATTTTGGCAAAAGAATTCCACAACTAGGTGGCGAATGTGCAGCTGTTGAGAATGTGCTCCATTGTTTCCTCTTGGGCTTCACATAGCTGACATCTAGAAGGCCCAATAACTCCCCTTTTCCTAATATTGTCCCAAGTTAAGAGTTTCTTATGATGAACTAACCACATGAATAGCTTGATCTTCATCCACCCTTGATGGTTCCAAAGTTGTTGCCAGGATTTGGCCAAAACGTAGGAATCAAGGTTCAGGATTATCCTCTTTGCTTCCCTAAGATTAAAGGTACCTTCCTTATTGAAGCCCCATCTTAACTGATCCTATCCCTCTGTTACCAAGATTTTCCTTTGTTTTAATAT
This sequence comes from Pinus taeda, assembly GCA_000404065.3. Lineage (NCBI taxonomy): Eukaryota > Viridiplantae > Streptophyta > Pinopsida > Pinales > Pinaceae > Pinus > Pinus taeda. The sequence continues at coordinate 7,666 of APFE030710866.1, read as the reverse complement.
ACCCATAAGTGCCTTTGTCTTTATTTTTATGGGACTCTCATCTATGCAGTCTATGGTTCTCCAATTTCTCCACTTTCCAGTGTCGTGAGGAAGATTCCAGAAATCTTTAACTTTGATTAATCCTTGGGAGTTTGTTTCTTGCTTGAGGCTCATAAAGTCCTCTTTTAATAGCATTGGTTCTTGTTACCATTTATCTTCCCATAAGAGAGCTAGATCTCCTTCTCTAATTTCCTAGAAACTGTTGTTTTGAATTAGGCTTCTATTTTCCTAGGCTTTATTCCAGATGTAAGAGCCTTTTATGTTTCCCGACATTCTTATAAGATCTTTTTTTTGCCAGGAGCTTGCATATTTTTTTTTCCAGGTCTTGGCCCATTGAGCTTCTGGTTCTTTAACCCACCTCCACTAGAGCTTGGCTCCCAAAACTTTACTTAGAATCTCCTGATCATCTAAGCCTAGGCCCCCGTGACTCTTGGGTTTGCAGATTTTTTCCCAAGAAACCAGAGCCCATTTATTCCTTGTTTCCTCTTTTCCCCAAAGGAAATCTCTCTGGATATTCCTGAATTGTTGTAACACACCTTTGGGGGCTGGGAGGGCTGATAAAAAGAACACAGAGATAGAGTGCAGAATAGCCTTGACCAAAATCAACCTGCCAGCAAGGTTCAACGATCTGATAGTCCATTTTTTGACTTTGTCTTGCATCTTGTTGAGCACCGGTTCTCAAATACTCTTGTGCAATGGTATGGCTATGAGGGGAATTCCCAAATACTTTGAAGGTAGGGAATCCCTTTGAAAGCCCAGAATTCTGGAGATATTTCTCTGAATGGCAATGCTAGTATTAAAGAAAAATATTTTAGAATTGGAGAGATTGACTTCCATACCTGACGCCAAGGCAAAGTCAATTTGGATTTTTTTGTAAGCCAAGGCTTCTTTGACTATGGGAATTCCTTGTAGCATAGTGTCATTGTTGGTGAGTCATTGCCTAACCATTCTCCATTAACTGAAGGCCCTTAATTATTCCCACAGCTTTGGCCTGTTTAATGAACCTGCCTAGTCCTTCCATCATGATGATAAAGAGAAAGGGGGAGAAATGATCTCCTTGCCTTAGGCCTCTAGAAGGAGTGAAGATCTTTGAGGGCGAACCATTCACTAAAATCGAAAAGCTAGAATAAGTAACCAGAGCCATAACCCATCTGACCCAGTTGTGATCGAACCCAAAAGTAGAAAGGACCTTCTTGACATAGATCCAATTCACCTTGTCATACGCTTTTGCAATATCTAATTCCATGATCATACCAGCCTACCTCTTGCTGGTTAGTGTGTGAGCTACTTCATGGGCTTGAATAATGTTGTTTAAGATTTGTCTGCCTTCCCCATAACCAGATTGTTCCCCTAAAATTAAATAAGGAAGTAAAGGTTTGAGTCTACTAGCCCGAACCTTGGATATAATTTTGTAAACCACATTGAAAAAAGCAATGGGTCTGAACTTATGAGTAGTCAGGTCTGAATCCTGTTTGGGAATCAGGGAGATGAAGGAGGTGTTGAGGGCTTTCAGAATAGTCTTGTTTCTTCTAGAGTCCTCCACCACATTCAGAATATCATGTTTGACAATGTTCCAACATGCCTTAAAAAATTCTACATTGAAACCATCTGATCCTGGAGCTTTGCTATTCTTCATGTCTTTAATAATGTCACTGACTTCATCTTCAGTTACTAGTTTATTCAGGTTAAAATTGTCCTCTCTAGACACTAGCTTAGGGATATTTTTTGTAATTTCCTTGATGCATTTCTCTCTATTTAGATTGTTTTCTTCAGTGATGCTTCTAAAATTTTGAACCAACATTGTTTCGATACCCTTATGAGAGTTTTGAAGCTCCCCATTTTCATTCAATATCAAAGAGATTCTATTGTGAGCTCTATTGGCAATGGTGGATCTATGGAAAAATATAGTATTACGTTCACCTTCTTTAAGCCATTGAACCAGAGACTTTTCTCTGCAAAAGATTTCCTCTTGTTTACATAATTTCTCCCATTCATGATGGTATTTATCAGCTTGCTCACTTTTGACGTTATCAAAACCATCAACGATCAGTGCTTGATTGAGTTCTTGAAGTTTGATTTCCACTATTTTTTTATCCACAAAAATGTTTCCAAACTCCTTCTTGTTCCATTCTTTGAGCCTGAGTTTAATGTGCTTGAGTCTTTCATGAAGGAGGAACATTTTAGTGCCCTGTATCTGCAAATCTTCGGACCACCATTTTTCAACATTTCTGATGAAATTTGGGTGGGTGAGCCATATATTCTCGAATCTGAAGGGTCTATTCCTGGGAGAATCGATCCCCTTGATTTCTAATTGAATCGGCCAGTGATTAGAGCCACCAAAGGGGAGAACACTAGCTGTAATTTCTCTATTTGTGAGCATAATCTCCTCTGATAACAAAAATCTGTCTAACTTGGAGGCGACCTGTGCCTCCCCTCCTCTTTTATTATTCCATGTGAAACGACCATTGTATGTTTCAGAGTCCACTAGTTTCATATCCTTTGTGAAGGTTTGGAATGCTATGGAATCTTTACTTAGCAGTCTAGTACTGCCTTTTTTTCCGAAAGAGATTTAATCATGTAATGAATAATGAGTAAAAGATCTTAACCTTATCGAATCAATTTTTTTGATTTTATGTCTTAGTTTTTAAACTAAGATTTGAGAGATGAAAGTTTATTTAGGTTTCGTTTAATTTTTAAATTGCAAATATCAATGTTGAGTAACACTCTGACACTCGACTTCTACAATGAACTAAAGCTCGCTCGAGCTCGAGTCATTCAATTACGAATAAGCGCTTTAGGGGAATGGTTGCGATTCATTTAACTCCACAGCCAAAATCCTTTCGATTATCGATCCTTCTTCGTGGAGACATCTATCTCTTTTCTTGGTTATATTATTCTCGTAATTCCTGCCACATTTCTTTGTGCATGTCCTACACCCATGTCATTCTATTCGATGTCGACCTTTAATAATATGCTGTTACCCTCCTTCGTCACCTTGCATCGTGATTGTGACTTCAAAGATTTTCGGTTCTTCTTTACAATCTGTGAGCACCAGGGGTTAAACTGTGTGCAAGAGCCCGCCTATGCATGTATTTACTTCCTTGACGGTGAATTATGCCGTTCTTTATTTATGTTGCTGAATATTTCAATTCTGTTATTGATTTTAGAATCATATTTTACCATTCTATAATCCTGGATCGTTATTGATCGACGGTGTTGTTTTAAGGAATTTGATAAAAAAACTAATTATAATTTAAGATGCAAAATGTTTATTGGCTTTTGTACCTCCCATATTAAAGCTTGTAGCAGCACCTATTCAAGCAATAGTTGAATGTGTCTTGGGTGAACATACACTAAACCTTGAAAAATTACATTTATGTATTATAATATTGTTTCACATAGCTTAGAGATTTTCTGTTGGATCATAGAAGGCGGCCATGGTTGAAAAATCACGAGTACAGAATCTACATGCCACCTTAAGCAGTCGTATACATTTCGTCACGGAAAGTAATTGTGGTGCAGCCGCCAGCCCTAGTGAGCAGAAGTCTGAAGAGAGTACCTCTTCGATACATTCCAACATTTTCACTGATCAGAAATAGATGCAATCCAGAAGTGACACGATCGCTTGAAAGAGTGATAAAACGAAGTAATCATCTTGCCCTAAAACCCATTAAGAAACCCATCTCAAAGATGTAACCTTGCCACGCAGCCATGAGCCGATCCAGAGAATCGAAGACCATGTCTGGAAAAGTGTTCCACGCACAACAAAATATGCTTGAAGATGCAACCATACCATGTAGCTAAGAGCCAATCTAAAGATCTAAAGTCCATGGCCAGAGATGTGTGTTCAATGCATAATACACAGTCAAAGAAAGAGGAAAGAAACAATTGAAGAAAGTGGCAGGAAATCAATTTGATATGAATACGCACGCCGAACTAGAATTTCTCAACCCGCAGTGGCTCCCTTGTTTTTAAAGAAGACTAATTTTTATTCCTTTTAACATTTAAAAAAATGCAAATTTAACTAGTACACCATCTAAACACCTAAACTTTTTATAAACCAACTATACTATTTTAAATAATTATACAATTATTTATTTACTCTAAATCAATTTTTATTATATCAACACTCACATCAATTCGATATGCTGAAATCACTTCATCAAAATAAATTTTCCTCATTGGGCATACACTAGAATAAATTTATTTCTTTATAATGGGATCACGCATGAAACGAGCATGTAGATCATGCTTAATTTTCTCACTCTGAGACGACATGAATGTAATTGAAAGCTGTGTCAAAGAGAAATCATTAATGTTAATACATGATTGTAATTGAAACCTGTGTGAAAGAGAGAAAACATTAATGTGGATACAACAAATATTGAAACCAATCCATGAATATTGAAATAAATTTATTTCTTTATATAACTTCATTTTATTTTATGAAAACACTTCAATTTAAACTAATAATCATCATCGAACAATTCCATTAAAAGAAATTACATCATCCACAAAACATTGAAATGTAAAAGATTGAAAATGTGAGGAGTATATGTAAAATGTTGAAATAGTATTTTCAATTGAACACAGGAGACATTGAAACCAATGAACAAAATAAATGTAATATATTAAATCATTTGTATAAAAAGAATTAAAAAATAACGTGGATTATATATATATAAAACAGTAAATTTATTAGTTTTATTGTATTTATTTATGTTAAATTTTATACTTATTATATTTTATCATTTATCATATGTATATAGATTGTTTAAAGTTAACTTACATTTTTTTTAATAAAAGAAAAAATGAAATGATTAATTAAGATAGGAAGCATAGGATTTATTTTTATTTAAATTAAAAAAATTATCATTTTTTTTGACAAAATTTAGAATATATTATATATCAAATAAATGTTAAATGTTCAAATTACAATTATATCTTTGTAATACATAATATCAGTTTAGTCGGAATAAACAAAATCTCTTTCATTTATTTGAAATTTTTTTTGCCTATTTCTTTAAAAAAATAGTTTTGAGGTTATTTTACTTGTAGATACACCAAAATTGGTTTAACAAAAAGCAAAATTTACTCAATATGTTGATTCAATTTATTTAGTCATTTGAAGAGATTTCCTCTTTGACCATCTTGGTTCTAGCTCAGTACTTATTAATGTTCAAGCATGCTTAGAAGATATTCCTATTAAATCAATGAAGTTTGGAGCTTCTCCATGCTTAGAAATATTCCTATTAAATCAATGAAGTTTGGAGCTTTTTGGGAGTTAGAATTTGGTTCTTTGGGGTCTTTCTTACCTCTTGTCAAAGTGGGGAGGGACCTAGCTTTTTGTTTAACACTATTGGAAAGGATGGAGGGGAGGAAGCATTATCTTCAACCTTTTTTGCAAATGCCTTATCACCTTCCATCTTTCTCTCTTTCTTTTGTAAGAACGATTTTTTTTTCCTACTCTCGATTCCTTATTTTGGGTGTGTTTAAGAATTGTCTGAAAGACCTCTTCTGATAAATTTTGAGAACCATATTTTTTTATCCTTCTTTGCATGTGCACTTCCAACATCTTTATTTGTGTGGTGACCTACTTTCTTATGTGTTTTTCATGGATTTCTTTTTCACGCTCTAATTTTTTTTTTTGTCTATAAATTGAAAAAACAAAGATTCTTGACTATTCCTTGTGTTTATAAATGAATGAAAAACCTCTTTTCTTGGACCCTCAACACCTCTTTCCACCTCATTTTTTGACTTATCCTTTGTTCAAACAAGTTTTTCATGTGGAATGGATCTTGCTTCCAGAGACATTGAATTCTCCTATTATTCATATCCTTGTTCCTCCTTTTTGGCTTGAAGAGGACTATCCTCTCCCCTTGTGCTTTTTTCATTTGATCTACATCTTCTTTCCTCCTATGAGATTTTCCCATTGCTACTTCTTAAGCTATATCTCATTTGTCAATATCACACTCAGGATGACAGGATCACACTCTCATAGTCTATTTCTCTTTCTTATTGGATTCTTTGGATTCTTTCCTGAAGAGTGATGGGGCTTGTGAGAACCAAACATTTCTAAAATTATTATGTCTAATATATTTTAAATTAATATAAATATTTTAAGACATAATTTTATATTGAATAATTTTTTCTAATTTTCGGCGCTCTTGAGAACAAGAACTTTCAAAATTATTTATGCCTTTAATATATTTTTAAATTAATTAAATATTTTAAGACATAATTTATTATTGAAATACTTTTTTCTTAATTTAATGAGTATACCATTTTATTAAAGAAAATATTTTTATGTTATTGGAATTATGTTTTTTTTTAAACAAGATATTTTTCTTATTATTACTATATATATATATAGTAATATATATATATATATATCATATATATTATATAATATTATATATTAAATATCATTAAATATCTATTCAAAGCAAAATTGGTTACATACATTATATTTCATAGAATTATAATTTTTTAACATCCATTATTCTTTAAAAAAAAAAACTCATAAACCTAGTGATTCAATTAGAAAAATTAAAACACACATATATTTTATCAAAAGATTAGATTTTTATTTATTTTTGTTGGATTTTCACACTCACCTCGTTGGGAATCGGATCACGTCACTCTAGGATCCTGAGACAACTCAAGAAGGTAATGATAATGGTTTAGAAATTTACTTATGCCTACTGATTTTTGTGTAGTGAAAAACCTAACAATTTTTTCTCTTTACATAGTAATTATATGTAAATATAGAGTAAAATACACTGTGCAGGTTTTTTCTTTTTCTTTTTAAACTAAATAATTTTGGTTAATTCTTATGACAATGTGCCTATAGTTCCAAATAAGTCACTTCTTAAATAGTTCACCCCTTTTTTGAAACACTACATTATTCTTGAATGAGTTCTTTAGATGAAGTTAGTTTTTTTGTATTGAGGTTTTGGTAAAAATTGACAATTCAAATTTTAAGAAGAGTCTTTTCAATAGAAATCACATAGGAAAATTTTTTGGAGAAGCGTTTCAAATTTTGTCAATTATATTTAAAAATTAGTTTGTGTATTGTAATTGAGAGAGATTTTTATTAATCAAAATGAAACTCGGAGTTACATAGATTTTGTAGAAATTATTGTCTTTGGATTTCAAGCAAATTTACCAACTCATTATTTGTTAAATACATAAAATATTAATGCCCACAAAAGCTTCATCTTGAGATTTTTTAGATTAGTAAATTCTAACCAATTGATGGCATAATAAAATACATAAATATGGCATGACTAAGGTGGACTATATGTCCAACTTCTTCTTTACCACTACTATCAAAGTTGCCTTTGACTTTGATAAAGTCTTTGGTATTCTTGCCACTGTAGGTTTTTCTTGATATAGAGGTTTTAATTGTTCTTGTATCTCATCTTCTTTAACACTATATATCCATCTCACGTTAGGGATATTTGCATCTACTACATCTACATCAAGATTTTAGTGTAACTTGATATGATGATTTTCATTGTTCTTATATTTCAACATCTTCAATATGGTCTTTCCTTCTCAATTTAGGAAAATTTGCATGCACATTTGAATTAGAGTGAAAAAAATATTCTTATTACACGTTGCC
>APFE030710861.1:0-13491 GCA_000404065.3 Pinus taeda | reverse complement strand
AACTAGCTAAATTGCATTCTTTCTTCTTACATTATATGAAATGAGTTATAGATGTTATGTAAAACTTATAAGGGGATACCATACTAAAAATAAAATAAGTTGGGGTTGTCAATTACATTTAAAGTATTGTGGAGGTTCCCTTTAGATTAGAGTAGTCTAAAGTGTAGTTTTTACATATTTTCCACATAGGGAGGAATAAAATGTAGAGTGGGGTCATAAAGTAGAGAAGCCATGCCCTAAATGGGTGCATTTTCAATCCATTCTTTTATTAAAAATAGTTAGGTAAAATGGTAAAAGTTATTATGATCAGGTATGGTAGTCTTGTTGAGAGATTTCTTATTATTTGGATGTGATGTGAAATGCATCAATCTATGGGTACAGATGATGTAACCCTTTAGTGATTTAGTTGACTATTATTATTCTCAAAATAATAATTAATCTACTCTATAGTGAAAATGGGTAGCATGAAAAGATATATGTTTATTATTATTATCTATTATTATTATTATTATTATTTAAACTTATGTTCATTTGAGAAATCATGGAATAAGATTTTTATCCATGAATATTTATATATACTTTATTACAGAGTTTCTTATTGTATAAATATGATAAGACTAGAATGGTTTTGACATGGAATTTCCTTTTAATTTTTACAATTTTGATAAGGCTTGGGTTAAATATATTACCTACTAGGCAACTTTTTATCATTATTGTGAGTTTATATTCATGTGTATGGTGATATTTATTTTGAATGTTTTAGATTTGTGATCATGCGAAATGATAGTTGTTTGGTTAAGGGTTAGTGCTTTGAGATTTGTATCAGGGTTCTATGGGTGACTTGGCATTCTAGTCAGAGATGTTAATCCTGATTTGTACCAATTGTCTCAAATCCACCACTCACAAACACTCATATATGAAAAACATTAATGTCTATGTACGATATCTCTTGGTTGTCAATGTTTGAGTTAATCCCTTGGGGTTTCAATGTTCCCAACAATTTTTTGTTTCATTGTTCTTTTTCATATTTTTTGCAATGATATAGAAGTAAGGGTTTGGTGATCCACTAATTATGCATTTTCCCTCTATGGTTCACCCAAATTCTTGGTTAAAACCCTCTTGGATTCAATGGTGGCTTCACTCATGAACTGGTGACATAACCTGTGTGTTCATGGGATACTAAACAATACCATTAATTTTAATACATACTTGAAAACACCTCTAAAATTCACTTTATTTAACCCCCTGCCAATACAAACCCAATACACCATCCCAATTTAAAATACCCCTACCTTCACTAGATATTGTAGGTATCCATTTTGTCATTAACATTTTTTATACCCTTTTATATTTATATCCCTAGTATAGTGACATGATTCCTCTCTTATGATCCCACATGCATCCTACAATGCACCTTTATTCTTTTGATATACATTGTGGATGCATATTGGTTCTCTGACAATGTAATTGCTCAAGCCACACTCAAGCACATCTCACTATGATTTGTGGGATTTAATGCCTTAAGACAAAAAATATCATAAAACTTTTATGAATATTAATTATGTGCGTGTACATAAAATAACATACAATGAAAAATCAATTGAAAAATCTTTATGAATAAATTTTCACCGAATAAGGCATTGATGCATAAGTCTAGATCCTCTATATGTAAGACAACTATCTACAACCAAGTACGGGGCCCCAAATCTCAAATCCATATAAACAGATGGGTTATAAATCCAACACTCAATTAATCATTCACTCACTGGGAGCTTATTACAACCTATTTGGGACTTTGGAGAGGAATAAAGAGATAAACCTTCTTGTGTGTTATTGTAATGCATATCTAAGAATCTTTATATACAGATGCATTCACAGTGAATTATTATGGGCATGAACAACCACCCTTATTTATAAGTAACGAACTTTATTTTTGTATTACTTACAAATGAAAGTAATAGACAAGGGAATTTTTCTATTTTTTTCGTAAATGTTCTAAATAAACTATGGTATAGGAACACTAAGCTAGATTAAATATGTTATATTCTCTACAATAATGTGATGTTCTCCTTCGTAAATTATCAATAAGATAAATCTTTTCTTTCATTTACCAAAACAAAGTTTTCATGAGGTCCAAGTTGTTATGTCAAATAATTGCGTCGTATTCATGAGCATGTGTTCTTGATTAAGTATTGTATGTTATGTTGTGATTTTCCTACTTGACATATAAACTCATGCAAAATCTCTAACACGTATTGAATGTGCATCCACACTCCAACAATATATAAAAATGAGAACTCTATCAAATTCTAATGCGACAAATGGGATTCACATAGAGAATACTCTACTAGAATTTACACTCAACCTTCAATTGTTAAGAGCATGTGCTTCGCCTAAGAGGTCACAGCTTCAAAATGAGAGGGGGTAGAGTATGCATGCCTTCATAGACATAGTAGTCAAATCGCCATGCAAATATGGGTCCCTTGTCCCACAAAGAAGGGGGTCTCATACACCAATTTCGTGTATGGCTTCACCATGACCTTAAAATTGGATAGGAATAATAATAATCACCTTGCCTTCTTCTATCCTATAGCATAGATTATTCCTTGTTCAATGTGAAAGCTTGCTCTAATCTTGATTTGTATATGATGTTACTATGGCCTATCTATCTCATAAAATTATGTTCTCTTTCAAGTTAAGTTCAAGGATTCTTTTATGACAAGGATGAATGAATGGCTTTATTTGGTCAACACTAGTTGTGAGAACATATAAAGGAATACATGAACAAGTCAACACTATGTTTCACAACAATTCAATAAAGGAAATATGCTTGTTGTGAACTACGGGCATCCCTCTCCCTCCCCCTTTCACTCGCTCTCCCTCTCTCTCTTTTTCTCTCCCTCTCTATCCACTCTCTCCCCCCCATTGTCTCTCTCCCTCCCCCCCGCTCCCTCTCTCTCTCTCTCTCTATCTCTCTCTCTCTCTCTCTCTCTTGCACTACCTCTCCCCCCTTTCTCTCACCTTACTCTCTCTCTCCCTCTCCCCCTCCCTGCATCTCTTTTTCCATCTGTTTGCATCTATCTATTTTTTCCTTTATCTCTTTGTCTTGTTTTACATTTGACCTTGTAGCTAGGGAAAATATATATCAGGGATAACTTTTCAAAGAATATATATTTCCCATGGTTGATAACTACATGGGAGGATACAAAAATGATATGTTTCCATATGGTAAGACTTGGAGTGGGAAACACATACCATGTCTAGTGATATTGACGACGTAGAGAAAAAAACTGAGTGAAAATAATGGAATGACACCCGTGTTTTTAAGAATTTGATTGCAAGAATCTGTAAGGAAGAAGACACTCGAAAAGAATAAAAATTAAAGTTAATTTTCAAGTGTTAATTTATAAAACGATACAATGAGAAGGTTGCAGATCTCCTAGAACCATGATCAAAAAATTTGTAGATGAGGGAAGATGCCAAAAAAGAGGTTCGTTGTTAAAAATATTTCATAAGTTGAGGTGAAAGGTATGAATGATGTTTTTAGACTACTCCTACAGTGAGTGACCAACAAGAAAGTCCTAACAAAAAATATGAACCTTGCTAGTAGCAACTCACATAGTGTACTTACTTATAATTGAAAGTAAGTGGAGAGTGATTTGGTGACTCATCATAGATTTGGATGCCTAAATCCAATTGATTTGGTAGGTTCAAGGAGATAAAAGAGTTCAGGTTTTGAGGGTAAGCACTTGAAAGGGGTCTCAAATGTTAACAAATCACTCTAATCTCTTGGGATCATAATCATGAATTTTGTAAATATTGGCAATAGGGAACTACAACATGTACCATATCGTGATTCAAAACTTACATTTCTTCTCTCTTGGTGGAAAATCTAAAATGACTATCATTACCAATGTTAGCCCTTCTAATTATTCTATAGTAGAGACACTTTACAATTTGAAATTTGCACAATGACAAAAATTATTTGGAATACTTCATCTGTAACTGAAGATGCTACAAGAGATGTTATAACTGTGATGATTCAAATTCAACAGTTGAAGGAAGAAGTAAGTCATATGTGTGGTTATCCTGAAGAAGTGCCTCCCACTCAAGAATATGACTATGGAAACATGGCCTTTTTGACCTCTTTTGGATGATATGGATGGGATATGAGAGATCTAGCAAGCCCATTTCCTGATCATACGAAATGGCCTTCACAAACATATTTGGAATCTACACTTGTAGGAGCTCTGAAAAGACATGAACCTTTCGAGACATTAATGAAAGCAATGGATATTAAAAATTAAAAACTAAAACATTTTGTTAAACATCGTGAGGAAGATGCACAGTGTGGAAAGATGATGCTTTATTTTGAAGAAGACAAATTTAAGAGACTAGAGGCAGTTGCTTCTGATAAGATGGTTGTAGAAGCACACCTTTTAGAGGAGAAGAATGTGTTAATGGATGAGCTACAAATTATAAAGAACAATATCGATCAAAATCTTCAGGTAATGAGGGTTGAAATGGAAAATATAAGGTTGATAAAAGAGCTAAGAAGGTACCAAGAATGTTATGAGGGTGGAGAGCTAGAGAAAATTATAGAATAGATAGTTGTATTAGGAGATTAGTTACTCAAAGCTTTGGAATAGAAGCTTATGCATGAGAAGGACACAAACCTTATGAACCAAAAGGAATCATCATAATAATATCTTTCTTCCATCAGTGAGGAGAATGAATTTCTTTACAGACATGTTAATTTGTGCTGAAGGGAATAAAAATATCTTCGTAATAAGTTTTGCGTCTACCTAGAAGCAAAATAAAATTTGGAAAGGCATGTTGATGATTTGATGATCCTTTGTGATAAGATGACGCTTTCAGATGTTGATGTAGAATTCCAACTAAACTCTGCAATAGATTCTCTAGAGTTGACAAACGGGACATCATTTAGAGATGGTTTACGAGAGAAAAGGGAGCTTAAATATTTGGTTGAAGAAATTAGTGCAACCAATCAATGCGAAGCAGAAGCTCGGGGAACTTCCATTTATTTGTCTAAGGAAGTTGATGATTTATGCAAAAAATGTATAGGAGTCTATTGAATATAATGAAGGAATAAGTATCATGTATGAGAAAGTCATGCAAGAACTATATGAAATAAAGAATGTTGAGGAATATGGACATGAAATGAATGAAAACTCCCAAGAACTAGTTCATGTATTCAAGTATCAATTTGAGGAACTTGAGTAAGAAATTAAAGAAGGGAATCAATTTTTTTTAAGAAAGGGACACATGTCTACAAAGGATGATTCCCCAAATATTTGACCAGATGTAACAGGCTCTATGAATGTTGAAGTAGAACATATAGCTCTTCGTCTTAGAAAAGAGATTGCAAAACTACTAATAAAATTGTAGGATACATCAGAAGAGAATGAAATAATTCTTGAGCTATATGAAAAAGCAATGCGATAAAGAGAAGATGCAAGAAGAATGTGGTGGAATTTTGGAGGTAGTAGAATTTGTATAGAGCATGTACAAGACATGGAAGATGGAATGGGGACAAATGCAATAGGCCGTGAAAGCTTAATTCAAGGGCATGAAGAATAAATTTGAGGTAGTGTTGAAACTGCATTATTGCATGAACGCGCTAGTATCAATGGGGATTGAAAAGTAGAACTGGAGGGGATACATACATGAATGGAGGTTTAGGAGTGCACAATGAAATTAAAGGAGATAACTGACGAGAATGAAATATTAGTTGAGATGTATGAGTAGGCAATGCCAGAAAACAATGGAATTAGGAAACTATGGCAAGGCGTTGTACAAAAAATAAGGCTTCCATTGAATTTAACACAACTATAACGGGCATTATAGAATATCAAGAATTGAGAAATGAGGCTGAACAACTAGAAATTAAGATTGTGCCTAAAAAGGATTCTAATGAACTGAGGATATAGTTGGAAGATGGTAAAACATATCTAAAATTTCGCATGAAATATGATAGACATCAAAAGGAGACAAGGGGAACACTAGGACTATAAAATAATTGAAATATGCCACAAACAGAATTTGTATTTTCCTCCTCTAATGTTAAGTCAGAGCATCCATAGTAGAACTTATAACTGTGGCAACAAGAAATGATTGATTAGATTCAAAATCTTCAAACAAATCTCATGAAGATGTCCCAAGAGAATGGAAAATTAGTTAAGATGCATGAGAAAGCTATATCTCAGAGAAATATATTAGTGAAGTTGTGGAATAATGTATCATATTCTTTGGAGCATGCTGAGAATATATAACTTTTGAAATGAGATAGGTTCCATAACATTTCCAGAAGTCATTGTATTGTATAGGGGAGCCCCCTTTGCTCTTTTATCCCAAAAGAAACTGAATTTGTTGAGGAAATGAAGAAACAAGGATAGGAAAACGACATTTAGATTTCTGAAAGTCATCATGGTATAGTTTTTACCCACAAGGGAGGTGCAGTGGATGTTTAGGAGTAGTCTGACTTTTGGAGAAACATGGATGACAATTTAGTCTCTGATAGATTATTTAGCTTGTTAACAAATGAAGCGCGTGAACTACAATTGAAAATGAAGGAAATGGCAGGTGAATATGAGAAACTACTAGTAATATTTGAGGAAAATGCAAATGATAATTATAAAATTAGGAAACTATTACAGAAAACTAGTTAAGGACTGGAAAATTCCACACAGGAGAGAACACTTTTCTTGAGGGAGATAGAGGATGTTAAGTCCAAGCTATATAACCTGATATATAGTAGTGAAGATATGGTTGATGGAAATAAGATATTTTTTCAACAAATGGATGCATTAAACATAATTAAGGACTCATCAAATAATGTTGATGCTCATTTTACAATAAACCAATCTGATGAACTTCAGCCATTGACAATTGAAAACAACTCAGGCACAGATGTGGGGAACTGAGAGGAAACAATCAAAATTGATGTTTCTGTAAAAATATATGAAATTTTGATCCACTTGTTCCTACAATTAAAACAAGAACCCATCATACTAATACTAAAATTCTATAATAAATGAATAAATCAATATAGATATATTTTAACCTAGATCTTTTATACATTGATCGATTGTTTTCTTATTTTCTTTAAATCCCTCTCAATTCTTAATAAATATTGGACTAAAATAGATATATTTTAATACGTATATCCACTGCCTGAACGAAGCACTAGAACCCAAGTAGGTGGTACGAAAATAGTCCTATCACTACATTATGTCCTCCCTAAAAACAAGCATTGTTCAATTTTATCTTTGAATGGGCAGACACTTGATAAGTGGTGGAAGTTCCATGGTAATACACCCAAACATAGATGAAGTGATTTGATCATCATAAGCAACAACTAGCTGATTTAGAGTTCTTAATGAAATACATGAAAACTCTATTTTAACACCATAAGCAACAACTAGGTGACTCGGAGTCCTCAACGAAGTTCTCCTTAATGCATGTGACAACTAAACTCAAATAGGAGAGCTAGAAACTCATGTATGCAAGTGATTGTGGTCATGAAAAGAAAAAATAATCGGAAGTGGTTTTAAGGTACAATAAAATTATTATATGGCTAAATTTTAAAAAGGAATCATATATAATCGTATTTTAGCATAAACTAAACTCTTCGTATTTATTTTTGTGTGTTTATATTCAGTGTCTCTTGCCTAATAATGATATCTAAGGTACTTCTAAATATTTCGTAGTAAGAGATGCAAAAACATAGAAATGAGCATGTGTTATTGTTGTTTAAATCATGTCTACAGATGACAATGGTCATATATGGCAATTATGTTTACTTAAACTAGCTAAATTACATTGTTGCTTCTTACATTATGTGAAATGAGTTATATATGTTATGTAAAAAGTTATAAGGGGATACCATACTAAAAATGCAATAAGTTGGGGTTGTCAATTACATTTAAAGTATTGTGGAGATTTCCTATATACTAGAGTTGCTTAAAAGTGTAGTTTTTACATATTTTCTAGAGAGGGAGGAATAAAATCTAGAGTGGGGTGATAAAGTATAGAAGCCATGCCCTACATGGGTGCATTTTCAAACCATTTTTTATTAAAAATAGTTTGGTAAAATGGTAAAAGTTATTATGATCAGGTACGATAGTTTTGTTGAGAGATTTCTTATTATTTGGATGTGATGTGAAATGCATCAAGCTATGGGTAGAGATAATGTAACCCTTGAGTGATTTAGTTGAATATTATTATTCTCAAAATAATAATGAATCTACTTTATAGTGGAAATGGATAGCATGCATAGATATATGTTTGTATTTATCAAGTACATGACCTATGGTACGAGTGAAAAGGAAATATATTCTAAATATCATAATTCTCTAGAAAAAATTATAGTTGTTTGGAAACTACAAAGATGAATGTTTGGAGACTAGTTTCCTCTAAGGAATACATACTTTTAACTATGTATTTTATTTCTCAACTTCTAGGATAATTTATTTAATAGATATTTAGTCTTCAACTATTGTATCAAACAATGACATAAGCTTGGACAAAATATATCAAAAGATATAAGAAAAAGGTAAAAAAGTCTTTAAAATCACAGAAACTATTTCAACAAAAAATCCTTTATATTAAAAAATTTGAACAAATAGATCGAGCAACAAAATAAGATATATTGTTTTAGTCCTTATATGATTACAGAAGAAAATTGATAATTCTCCATAAGATTTGTTTTCAAAATCTGCAAAACCTTATAATCAAAAAAATTAAATACAGTAAAATGTACATATACAATAAATTTGTATATGTATTACCTTTAGTTTCTTTCGGATGTTACAAATGCATAAATAGAAATACAATAATTAAAAGGAAATATTTACAATTTAAATTTACAAATTAGGTTTGACGTCATCTTGAACTTGAGTTGTAAATCACATTAAATTAGGGTAGAGTTTAACTTATAGATGAAATGGATTTTTTTTACCCCTGATGCCTTTTTGTAATCGACATTATGGTGAACTATGATCCACTCTTTTAATGGTTGATCAAGCCATTTCTTTTAGATAATTGAGGGAGGGAATATTGAAATGAATATATATGGGTTCCTTTCAAAAAATAGTTCGATGTTATTTTGTTCACATCCTCTTATTCTATCATCTGTATTAGCAATGGTTTTTTTTTGTCTATTTCAATGTTTCTATATGTCAATGTTTGGATTTGGCTTTGTATGACTAGAATGGTTCTTTCATGCAGTTTTCTTTCAATTTTTGAAATTGTGATACGACTTGGGATAAATATACTACTGACTAGACAACTCATTTATGATTAGTGTGAGTTTATATTCATGCGTATGGTGATATATCTTTTGAAAGTTTCAGATCAATAAGCATGAAAAATGATGGTTTTCAGGCTAAGTGTTATTTCTTTGATATTTTTATCAGGGTTTTATGGGTGATTTGGCATTCTCGTCGTAGATTTTCATCTTGATTTGCACCAATTGTCTCAAATTGACTACTCATGGACACTCATATATGACAACGATTAATTTATTTGTACCATACCCCTTAGTTTTCAATGTTTGATTTAATCCCTTGGGGTTTGAAGGCTACTAGGAGCTTGTTGTTTCATTGTTCTTGTTCATACTTTTCACATTGCTAGACAAGTAAGGGTTTGGTTACCGACTCGTTGTGCATTTTTCCTTTATGTTTCAACTTAATTCCTGGTTGAAGCCCTCTTAGTTTCTAATAATGGAACCCCTTATCGAGTTTAAATCCATTAGATTCGAGATAATAGAGGGATATGATGAATGCGCGAAATTGTTCCACAAGGTTAACTAGTGGGAATTCCTTCAGTTGGTTTAGTGTTATAATAAAGGGTTTATCAAGTATTTTTCCTATTTCTTTTGATATGAAGAAGTCTCGAGTGGGTTATCTAGAGATGGTTGTAGATATTAATTTCAATGAAGCATCTACTCATCTCTCCTTTGAGAGAGAGAAATGGTCATAAAATTTGCAATGTCTGACATTCCCTAGAACCAAATTATCATGACTAAATATCATGAATATCATGTGAAAGATATGCCAATTTCCTCCTTATAATATAAATGGCGTAATTTATTGCTTTTGTTGCATCAGTATGTTACTTATGAAGGGTCACACAGTCTAGCTTTTAGTTATCATGAAAGGTTTTTAATGGCATTTCTCATCCACAAACTTAATTTTCTCTCTTTATCTATATAAAATCCTAACTAAAATATCATGCACAAACCAGTCACATCGTAAGAACTCTGAAAGATCACTCTTTCGTCATAGTTTCATGTATATTCGAGTTAGACACCATTTCCAAAAATAGAGGGGTTGAATATGATCATTTCCTAGATCGGAGTGGTTTTTCAAAATCCCCAATTACATGAGTATTTTAATTCCTCATGTATTTATGTGCATAACCCTTCGTTTGATAGTCTTGTCCAACCACCATATCATCATTCATTATATAGCGATTGTGAAGAATCATTTCATGAAGGAAACCCTTTTGTTTCAAATGATAATAATGTTGAAAACCTCAAACCTACTGGTGTTTGCCTAACTAGAAGCATCACTAAGGGTACTATTGTCTCTCATATGGAATTGAAATAGGAATTTAATGATAAAAGAGAAGTTAAGATTAAATAAATTCATAACAAAACTATGGATCTAAAGTTAAGATTAAACAAATTCAGAGAAAAATATCTCGAGAAAGGAAAGAAAAACATTACAATACTCCTAAAAATGATGACTTTATCCATATAAAGGCTCATCTTGAAAACTTTCCAAAACAAAATCAGCCATATGCCCAAGATAATTTTTGATTTTTGTGTTCATCTCGCTTGTTGTGATGACATTCCTCCAAGAAACATCCATTGGAATGAGCCTAAATTAAGAACATTTATTTATCAAGACATGCACAAACTTGACCTCTCTCTTTGCCATGATATCAATTCATTATGTTAAGACTTTAATATTTGGTGAAAGTGGTAATGCACATAAAATAACCAATCCATGATTCTAACTTATTCTTTTCTAAGTACATGATTGATACCCTCCCCAACTACCATTTCCAAGGGTCAAATTGATATATTTGAATATTTGTTAAGAAAATAGTTAACTAGGATTGTTTTATACAATTGTTTACTTATATTTGTGGGACTAAGAATACAATATTAATAAAAATTCACAAGTTAGGGTTGGTTATGGGTTATTTATATATCCTTGTAGTTTAGTTAATATGATTGAAGTGATAGAATAAGGGACACAAATAAGAATGTATATTTGGTCAATCAGATTCAAGTTATTTGAACATTGGAGACCAAGAATTATGACTCCAATGGAGATAAGTATAGGTAACGCCAACCAATAACCGAGATTTCCATGGAATAAAGGATCATATCCAAATTCGAAATTGCAAGCTTTAATAGTAAATTTATAAATTACTAGTCAAACCATGTCAAGCTAGTGCAAGGTCATATATGAATATCAAAATAAAGGAGTACTGCCAATGTTTTATTTTGACTTTGTCAAGCCAAGCTATTGGGTGGTAAAAGCATTATTTTGTATTTTTCGGATTGGCCATTACTAGGTCTACTGTGATGATTTATAGCATTATTCCTGTAAGGGAGAGAATAATGCTAATCATGGGACTAGTGGCAGGAGAGGCAGAGGAGGAGATAGGTGGGGGGATAGAGGGGGAGAGGCAGAGGGAGAGAGTGAGAGGGAGAGAGGGAGGAGGAGTGGGAGAGGGGACAGGTAGGGGGAGGGCGAAGAGAGTGGGAGAGGGGAGGAGGGTGGACAGAGGAGAGATAGAGGAGGGAGAGAAGGTGGGGACAAGATGGGGAGAAGAGAGAGATGAGAGGAGAGAGAGAGAGAGAGAGAGAGAGAGAGAGAGAGAGGGATGGATAGTGGAAGGGAGAGGGGAACTGAGAGAGAGAGGTGGGAGGAGAGAGTGGGAGACAGAGAGGGAGAGGGAGAGCAGGAGTGGGAGGAGGATGGAGTGAGAGAGGGGGAGGAGGAGAGAGAGAGATTGAAGGATATAAGGAGAGAGAGTAGGAGAGAGAGCATGAGAAGGGGAGAGGAAGAGAGTTGGATTGGGGGAGAGGGAGGAGGAGAGGAGGAGAGGGAGGCATAGGAGGCAAGGGTCGAAGAGTGGGAGGGGGAGAGGGAGATTTAGGGAGAGAGAGAGAGAGAGAGAGAGCGGGGGGGCGAGGAGCTGGGGTGGTGGGGAATAGGACAGTGAGAGAGGGGGAGTGAACGAGAGGGAGAGGGAGGGAGAGAGAGGGAGGGAGAGAGAGAGGGAGGGAGGGAGACAAAGAAATAAGAGAGGGGTAGGAAGAGGGTGAGAGGGAGGGCGTGAGGGAGAGCGACATGGAGACAGAGAGAGACAGGGGTTGGATAGAGAAAGAGAGAGTTGTGGAGAGAGCTCGAGAGAGGGAGTGGGGGAGGGCGAGCGGCAGCGAAAGGTAGCAGGAGATGGGGGCGAAGGGTTACAAAGAGGAGGAGAGGTAGAGAGATATTTTGAGGGAGAGGAAGAGAGAAGTAATGAGAGAGAGAGAGAGAGATAATCAAAGCATAGAGATAATTTGAAAAAGATAGAGAGGGAGAGTGAGCAGGAGGATTGATAGGTGGAGGAAAATGGAGAGGGGGAAAGTGGGAAGGTAAGATTGTCAGAGAGGGGGAAGGGGAGAGGGAGAGGAAGGGAGAGAGTGAGAAAGAGGGGGCAGGGAGGGGAAGGAAAGATAGAGGGAGGGAGAGAGGGAGATGGATAGGGAGAGTGGGACAACGAGTTGGGGAGGAGGGAGAGAGGGAGGGGGGATAAGGAGAGAGAGGGAGAGGGAGGGAGAGAGGGAGAGAGAGAGAGGTGGAGGGATGGGAGGAGAGATAGGAAGAGGAGGAGAGAGGGTGAGGCAGTGAGGAGGAGGGGGGAAGAGGGGGAGGCATGAGGAGAGAGAGAGAGATGGATATTGGGGCAACAAATGGGGGAGAGAGAGAGGTATAGGGAGAGGGAGAGAGAGGAGCAGGGCGGGGGGGGGCCGGAGCGAGTGCTGAAGTTTGGGGAAGAGGGAGAGCGAGAGGGGAAGAGAGCTAGAGAGTGGGAGGGTGAGAGGGAGAGGAGTAGAGGGAGAGATAGGGAGATGGAGGGAGAGGGGGAAGAAGGGGAACGCTAAGGAGGAGAGAGAGAGAGAGAGAGAGAGAGAGAGGGAGGGAAAGGGAGGGAACGATAGAGGGAGCAAGGGGGAGAGAGAGAAAAAAAACAAGAGAGAGAGAGAGAGAGAGAGAGAGAGAGAGAGAGAGAGAGGCAGGGTGGAGAGGGAGAGAGGGAGGGAAGAGTGGAGAGGGAGAGGGAGAAAGAGGGAGAGATAGAGAGAGGTAAAGAGGGAGAGGGGGAGCGGGAGGGTGATAGAGATGGAGGGTGAGGGAGCGAGTGAGAAAGAGGGGGAGTGAGAGAGAGGGAGGGAGGGAGTGG
>APFE030710857.1:0-15285 GCA_000404065.3 Pinus taeda | reverse complement strand
ACACACGAGACAAGCCCCTGCGCGGCCGCATGATTAAAGAGGTCCTCGTCAAATGGAAAGACACCTCTCCGGAAGATGCAACTTGGGAACCAACCACTATTCTTCAGCAGTTTCCGCAGCTTCAGCCTTGAGGACAAGGCTAGTCTTAAGGGGAAGGGCATGTTAGGGTCCCACCCTAACCCCCTTATTCATTTCATTGGATCACGTCATAGTCAAGAGTCAATAAAGCCCATATTAATAATTGTAAGTGGTTAACCCGCAATTAATGAAGGGACCACAGTTAGTTACAAATGGGTAAATGGGCGGTAGTATTAGATAGATTAATAAAACCCACGGTATTGACCCGTGGTATTGCAGGTATGAGTCATATATAAAGGATAGAGACTCCCTTCGAGGAGTATCGTGTCTTGTTTTGTAGTCGAGCTTTGCTCTATTGGAGGTTGCCCCCTCGAAGAGGCCTGTGAACATTTCTCTCTGAGTAATAAAATCATTGCTATTCTGTGTTCTGGGTATATTTTCTTCACATATTCTGTGTTCTGGGTATTTTTCTCGCATATTCTCTGTTCGGTATTGCTTTGCAGGTTAAGAAGCATAACATAGATCATCACACACAAGAAGAACACATGAACACCATGATATAAGGTGGAAACCCAGTGTGGGTGAAAAACACCTACTGCAATTCGTCTCTATTTTTGTTTAATTAGAAACTTCTTTTTACAATGGTTATGTACTAGTGTAGTCTTATACCAGTAAGCAGGCTTCTACTTGTAGAAGACTATAACCTTCTCTCGTCCAGACTCTCCTAGAAGGGAGCTACAACCCCCTTAGCTCTTGTACTAGCTGAAGTACTAGTACGTAGGTGCTGACCTACAGAAGGCTACAACCTTCTCTTTTCTTCCAGGGACCATGTTTCATAAATTTTTAGACTGGATCCATAAATACAAAATAATCACCACTGCAATACAATCATCAACTATACCTGAATCATCAATCTCTGAATCACCCAATACTGAATCACTCAAACCTTGTCATCAAAACATAGTTACCAGAACACATACCAGAGCTCAGTACTCTGCAATAACCACTAGAACCAACAACAACCTAAAACATCAAATCTCATAATGTATACGCTACTTGACTGTGTCAAACCGGCGTGTATACACTCTTTCACCAGAGAGAACCCGCATACAGATCTAAAGATAATTACTTATACCTTCACTACAATTTCCAACTTCAGATATACCTAGACAATAAGATATAAAGGATAAAACATGCATCAGTACTCAGATCTACTCATGATCATACCATTTCAGACCAAATACGACGGACCAATACCAAAATACCATGGACCAAATACCACGGACCAAAACTTAGTTTTCCAAGATGTACACACCTTTCCTTCTGTGAAATTGCATGTGTACGTATACACGCCTTTTTTTCTTCTCACCCATGTGTATATGCACTTTCATCAAGGTTAACATGCGTATATCTCTCTCTTGCCTTGTTGTACTAAGATCTGTCCTTTGATTGAGTTGCCACTAAGGACAACGCTTGTATCATACTTCTGAGCGAGTTGCCATCAAGGACAACACCTGTATCATAATGCCAACACAGACTAGGCCAAGAGGGTTATGTCTAGTTGCAAGTAGGATTATGTTAGGGTGAGTGACATCAGGGTCTAGGACAGTAGGCTTGAACTTGATTTGAAGTAGACCAAGTATTCCCACAGTTAGATGAGGTTGATATAACAACGTGAAACATTTATTTAGAGGTTTTTCTAATGATTGTATCGACAGTGGTCATGACTAAGTAAAGATGGCCAATAGAATAAGTTGGTTAGGTAAAAGGAGAGACCTAGTAGCTGGTTTGAAGGTTGATTATGTAGTCACCTTGAAGGATCTAAGGGATTGTGAGGAGTTGTTTCTTAAGGGATAATTATGTAGTGGTTTGCAGGACAAAATTCACTATGAGGAGTTGAGTTGATTTGGGTTGATAAATGGAGTGTATTTTATGGACTAAATGCATTGTGAATAGTTGATGTGACAATGATAATGGAATACCCTAATCACTATGTAGAGGAGGTAAAGGGCTACTAGAAGAGTGAAAAATGATGACTGAAAGTGCTACAAGAGAAGGGATTCTATGGCAAGTAAGTTAGATTATTTATCTCTATGTTGTTTTTGGCATATTATTGATATGAAGAAGTAGATCTCAAGCCCTAATCTATATATTGTGTATAGTATCTATTATAGTGATATGAAGGGCCATAATTCGTGGTATGGGATCCCTATGATTATAAAATTATTGATGGACTAATGTAATAATCAATCTTTGGGCCCAAATTTGTGTACTTAATTGATTTCAATATGGTAGATTTCTATTTTTCAAAGTGCTTGTAACTTTATGGTTTCTAGTGTGTTTATGCACCTAGTTAGCCACAAACTAGATTTAGCGCCTAAGGAAAGGGAAAAACCAACATGGTATCAAAGCTACTTTGAAGAGCACATGGATCAAAATGTGTTCAAGAAGTAGAGTGAACCAATGAAGGTTGTGTAGAATCAGAGGGATTCTAGCTTTAGATGGAGATTATGAATGATTACCAACTACCCTATGGAAGTTTGGATCTTTAGGCTCTAATAAGATAGAGAAGTTTCGACCCATGCAAGGATATACATGGACCATGAAAGAATAGTAATAGTGGTGCAAGTGATGGGCCTCTAAATTAGACATAAATTAAGGCCCATGTCTCTAAATTAAACGTAAATTAAGGCCTATGACCATCCTTCAGCACATTAAACCTCTCTTTTTGCATAAGAGAATATATTTTTAAATTTAATATAATCATTGGGAAGTTTATGAATAATTGCATATGTGTGCCTAATATTATTCAATTTTGTGGAATATTATGAGAATATTGGAAGGGTAAGAATATTTGGAGGAGGAGATAATTTAGGGAATTTCTCACTACTACAAGAGGATCACTATTAAATAATAAAATAAGGTATTATGGAATTATGGCACATATTGTGGAACTCCAATGATTGAGAAAATCTAGGAATGTGTTCCCTACCATTTAATGCAAATTCCTAGTATGGGGAACCAGATCCACTAATCAAGAGATTTTAGTGGGGAAATCTTCCTCCATTAATAGGGATTGATTCATAATCATTTTTTATAAGTACCATATCGAATTTTCCTCTAGGGATATATTTTCATTACTTTTCTTATGGAAAGAACTCATATTTCTACAGGTCCATTGTATTTTCTTGCAGGGATGTAATTGTATTGATGAAAATAATGAAGATTGGTGTCATGTTCAGCTTCTAAATCTTGTTATATTCCATAGGTCTCTAAATTTCCTTGGGCATAGCCATCCCATGAGCCTCAAAGCCCTTTTGTACCATTTTATTTTTTTCTTTTCACTTCTTATTCACACGCATCTCTTGTTTTTAGTTCTTTCTATTTCTGCATTTAGTATTAATGATTTCTTGTTATAGGATTAGGTTAAATGGTTGATGTAAGTTCTTTTGCATGAAAAAAAAACATCATTTCATCCTTGCAAAAGATTTTGGAAGGTCATATTAATCATTTATCTACTTGGGTTAGTCCTCTTATTCCCAAATGAAGATTTCTAGAACTCCTTTGTGGCAACTAGCAGTAAATTTCTACTATTTTTTTAGAGCATTCTTATGAGCTTCAATAAAGTTGATTCCACTTGTATTAGATCACAAAACAATTCTAATTAATAAAAAAAATTACCCCATTTCATTTTCACTTGATTAGGTTAGGAATTTGATGGATTTACTAGCTCACTAGTTCTCAAATTTCTGATTTTTAGACTAGTAATTTTCTGCTAATTTTTAGCATGGGTTAATAGTGGCCTTTTTGAGTAATTACACTTGGAATGGAGACATAAGACATCCTAGCCAATAAAAAAATTTGTCCCATCCAATTTGGGTTTTATTTTAATGGTCATTCGATGAATTATATTTTTGTATAGTAAATTTGTAACATCCTGTAGTAAAATGGGGATCCTGTAGGAGAACTAGTACATCATGTAAGAAATCTTGTAGTGGTCTATTTTTCTCTTGAATTGAGAAAAATCATCATAGAAGATGGGATTAGGCCTCTACATGACCTCCATGCCATGAATACCATTTTAACCCTCTTCCTCCATACTTGTCTCCCCTGCCAAAGAACAAGTGAGGATTAGCATTTGCATTTATAAAACAAAAAGATTAAAAAAAAGAGTTCTTTTATATTCACACATGCACATAGCAGTTAATACTCCCTAGATCAGAGTCCATGCTCAGTTAGTTTAAATCATCACATGTGATAAATAAGGTTAAGTTAGGTTTCTTTTATATTTAGTTCACGATATTTATGCAATTAGAATATGTTTCTTTCATTGTACTTTATTTCCTACAATAGGTTAAGGTTTCCATTTCAATCATTTTGTTTTTGGCAATTAGTTTAGGATTTGGTTTCAGTACGTGCAGTCCATTACATCATGACAAAAAAGGAAGGATACATTGCATGTTGCACATATAGTGCTGATACCTCTTAAGTTTGTATGAACCCCGGGTTGATAATTAAAGCCAGTAGCCTTGGGAGTTACAACATTCTTGTTGCAATACCGAGGCTCATCACTTTTTGGTGCCATTGTTAGGGAGGTGCAACTCCATTATATTTTCTTGCAAAGATGTAATTGTATTGTTGAGAATAATGAAGATTGGTGTCACGTACAACTTCTAAATCTTGTTCTCTTCCATAGGTCTCTGATTTTCCTTGGGCTTTGCCATCCCAGGAATCTCAGAGCCCTTTTTGTATCATTTTCTTTTCTTCTTATCACTTCTTATTCACATGCATCTCTTGTTCTTATTTATTTCAATTTCTGCATTTAGTATTAATGATTTCTTGTTGTAGGATTGGGCTAAATGGTTGATGTAAGTTATTTTAAAGGATCACTATCATCATTTCATCCTTGGAAAATCTTGGGAAGGTCATAGTAATCATTGATTTACTTGGATTAGTCTTCTTATTCCCAAATCTAGAGTTATGGAACTCCTTTTTAATAAAGAACAACAAATTTCTTCTATTTTTTAGAGCACCGATACCTCTTAAGTTTGTATGAACCCCGGGTTGATAATTAAAGTTGGTAGTCTTTGGAGTTGCAACATTCTTGTTACAATACTGAGACTCATCATTTTTTGGTGCCATTGCTAGGGAGGTGTCATAGTGTGCATTGTTTCCTTCCCTAGTTGATTCATTTCTTTTTATTTTGTGCAAAAAAACAAAAAAAATATTTGCATTAGGCATGTTTAATTTCAAAAGTAGAAAACTGCATTGCATTATAGTTTTTATTCAATCATAAAAAAAAATCTCCAACACCAACCCACCCCACCCCCCCATTTGATCACATGGTGCAGTAAGAGCCACATCACCATTCACTTTTGCAGGTAGAAGAAGAATATGGAAAAGAATGTAGAAGAAATGGATGGAGATGATGACAATGAGGAAGATCCTCTCAGATTTACCATTCAAGATACAGATGGTAGTGTGCACATGAAGAACATCCCTCCATCTTTTGTTCCAAAATTGCATGGTCTAAGGTTAGATGACCTGGAAACCTTTCTCTTTGAATTTGAAATTGTTTGTAGATCTTATGGTTACTTATTAAAAAATTAAAAATTGAGATTGTTTCCAGCAATATTGAAGGATAGACTCTTAAATGGTTCATGAGTTTAGGGACTAAGTCAATAAGATTACATAATGATATGCAAAATATATTGCTAGAAAAATATAAATATCATGATCTTAAAGAAGAAATCTTTAGAATGAATCAAAAAGGAGATGAGAGTTTAGAGGTTCTAATACAAAGGTTCATGTATAATGTTAAGAGGGAAAAACTACATCATTTGCGATCCGACACACGAAAAACCCTCTTACTTAGAACAATTAGGCATGAACGAATTAATCTTCTTGATCTAATGAGCAGAGGTGATGTATATCAATTATCATTTGAAGAAATTTTTGAAACATGCAAACACATATCAAGAGGAAGGGTGAGAGTAAGTCAATTAGCATCAAGATCAATAAGTTAAGCTAAACTTAGAAATTTGCTTGATAACTTTAAAGTAGAAATTCTTAGCAATCTAATCAAACAAGTAGAAATGTTAAGAATGCAAGATGAAGAAAAAGAAGATGCTGATATTTGTGTTGTCCATGCAGAATCACATGATATAAACATTGTCCATCATTACCGAGGTTGAAGGACGTTTACCAAGAGGACAATGGAGTAAGTCAATCACAAAAGAAACTATGTTATGTAGCTTCAAGAGGACCATGGCAACCTATTCATCCTAACATGATGCAAGAGCCTAATTCACAATTTCAAGGTTATGCATATCCACCTCAAAGTAATTGGAACACACCCTTTCCCTAGCAGCATTCGCCATCTCAACCCGAAAACCAATTTTGGCAACAAGGTTAGCAAGGAACTTATGGATGCCATCCACAATATTCTCAATACTTTCCTCAATATCCTCCATACACAACTCCATGTTATCCTTACCATTCACCTCCACCATAACCACAACCCCAACCACATCCATCTCAAATATACACTCCCCGTCAACTACCTGTACAACCATTTCCAAACCCACACATTGAAGTAGCTAAACCCACTTACAATGTTGAGGTACAGAATTCCAAAGATCTCCTCTTGAGCTCAATGGTATTCACCATAGCTCAGGAAGAGTACTGAAAAAAGGAGATTATCTTGATATCATTGAAGGACCACATCCAAAAGAAGAAGATTTGAATGAGAAGACCAAAGAATCATGGTATGCACTTAATGAAGAGTAGACATCAAAATTAGAGATTAAGAAAGCTCCCTCATGGTTAAAATCAAATCCATGATGTATTCAAGAGAACAACTAGAAAAAAAGGAGGAATATTTGAAGGTCATGCTAGAAGAAGATGTGAAGAATGATCTAGATAAGAAATCAAACCAAGGGCATGAAAGTTGTATTGAGGTTTGGCTCTAGACATTCACTAAGTTGCAACAACACTAGTTATAATGCTCTTGATATCATCAAAGTCAAAGCATTTGATCACTCAAATCCAGGTAAATGTCAAAGCATACATTTCAAGCCTCCACATCATTTTGTCTGTCATCTTCATGTGCACATGGCTCCATTGGAAGTATTCTTATACTTGAAAGTGATTTTGTTTTTCCAGTAGGGTAGGGTAGAAAAAAAAAATTAAAAAAAAGAGAAAAAAATAAAAATTTCAAGTGAAAACCTCCTTGGAAGCACCTCAGATTGGCTCCTAGATTGAGAACCTCCATGAGGTAGTCAATGGGTTGGAAAAAGGAAAAAAGAGAGAAAAGAAAAGATCATAGGTGAAAACTTCATTTTGAGGTGCCTAGGAAAACCTACCTGTTGAAGAACTCCTTGAGGCATGGTGAGCACCAGTATTGCAGCAATAATGCTACAACTCTTGGGGCTTCCCACTTTACTTTTATCAACCCAGTAGTTCATAAAAAACTTGGAAGCGATGGTGTTGTATGCACAAGTACTAGTTCTTACTATAAGTTGTCACTTGGTGAGTTGGCCAAGATCACTAGGAGCTCAAGAAAACTTCTATGAGTTTCCACAAGAAGCTTTTAACTGTGATGAAAGAAAGCTAACTCTAAAGAGGCTATTCTACTTGTAGAAAGAGAAAGAAGACTGAATTGTAACGCAAACCCTAGCAAACCCTAATTTTTCCAACTAACCCTACTTTTGTATAAAAAGATATGGAAACTGATGAAATGAGTTCCATTGACTACTGAAAAGGTAAATCACATCTACTTAAGCTATTCCCAGAAGAAAATGAGAAAAGAGCATCTTTTTGTATTTTTTGAGTGTTTTTATGTGAAATTATTATGCTTATAATTTATCGGATTGTGATTGTGCAGAGGTTTGGTGGCAAAGGAAGATGGAATTGGTTTTTGTAGAGGTGGAGGAAGGTTTGGAGACATCCTAGGAAGCCCCTAGTACCTTTTTGAATACTTCCATTGCAATTTGATTTCGAGAAACCACTTATAGGAAATTCTATAGGAGGTTGCAGGGGATCTACAGGAGAATCTACAGGAGGAGGACAAGAGCTATTTTTGGAAGTTTTGAAGGTGGAAAAATGATGGAAAAGGGTAATTGAAGGCTAGATGAGGGTGTTGAGGTGTCTGGAGCTTATCAAGGAAGATCAAGAGGGAACATGATGGTTGGATTTGTTTAAATGGCATGAGGGAAGCTTATGTAGAAAAATGTAGAAATTAGGGTAGATTGGCGAAATGTTGCAAATGAATTGGGAAATTTGTGGGAAGTGAGTTGGGGTTGGTTGCTTTATGGATGTATGGTGAGTTGAGGTTCCCTCCAAGAGATCTGCACATCTACTTACGAAAATTGATCAAAGAAAGGACTAACTATACCATGAAAACATAACTTTCTCTAGCTTGACCTAGTTTGTAACATATAAACAGAAAATGTTGAACAATAACTTTTGAATAGAAAAACACGCAGAGAGATCTATTGTAAAAGAACAGGAAGTGATCTAGGCGACTGAATCTAAAGCAATGCATTAATCTTTGCAAATCAAGTCATCACACTAGAAATTGCATGGGAGAAAAAAACTGTGTTTTTGGTGGCAGCAGTAGTGCCTTGACCTCGTATCATAGTCCCAAAATAAGAAAGGAGATCAAGAACTGTCGTTGGCATTTTCAAATCTTAGCTTATCACTACTTTAACCTACCTAAGCAACTGAAACAAAAATAGCTACGCAAACCATCAAAAGCAACCTATTCTAAACAAGGTAAAATGAATCTATGTAACAGAAATTAACTCATGAATTGAAGCAAAAACATATAAGTACAAAGCAAGAGGCACTGGGAAGCTTGGGTTGGGCCCTAACCCAAGAGACTCAGCCCTCTGAAAGGGATCAGTACTAGCCCAGGAAATATTTCATCTTCATTATCAAAAATAATAGTCACATTACATGAACTATTCTCAAAAAGAAACTCGAAAATGAGTTGAACAAGTGCTGAACAAAAGTGCAAAAATTTGAATAATAATTGGTTAACCTACTGAGGCTCTAAGCTCCCAATTTATATAAATAGATTCCTCCAACAGTCCTCCTAAAATCAAGGATCTCGGCTTCCCAAAACTGGAGATAAACATTAGCCCTTCTTTACTTGCTCGACTGCCGCTTGGATGCATCAATGTGGACCTTTGTGCTCCGAGTTGCTAATGGAGGATTCAAGGAAAGGGGTCATAAATGAAGGAGACACCTCCTACAAATCCTCTTCCCTATTTCCCTCGATTATTTTCTGCCATTTTCTCATAAATCCCTTGACTTTGTCCAAAATTGACCAAAAAATCTACATAAAGCACACCCTAGACTACATGGAAAAATGACTAACTCAATTCACTCTATTAGCATAAATATATTCAAGAACATGCAATAAAATAATTAGAATGGTGGATTAATTCAAATTAAGAGGAAAAATGAGCCCATATAATTACCCATTTCTAGGGCTCATCATCACCCCCTACTGAATGGGTTGCTCATCCTCTGAGCAACTAGTCTTACTCTTCATCCTTGATGGCTCTGATAGATTCCCTGACATCCCATGCTTTTGATGTGATATATTCCTCTTTATCATGGAATCTTGCCTTTCTATCCACCTCTTCCCACTATTTCTATTCTTCCTCCTCTTTCACTCCTTCCAGCAGTCCTAGCAACAGTGGAGGACTGTATTTGAGGCTAATCCAGTTGGCCTTCTAACTTTGCATAGAGTGCTTATACAGTGGCACTCTCCTCATGGCTTCCCTCATCATGTTTGGGGAGTGATACTCCCTAATCTGTAGGCTGTGTGGCAATGTGTTCCACCTTCTCATGTAGACATGAATGCATTCATCTCCAAACAATCTCTCCATGTCCTCAAAATGTGCAATAGCTTGGGCCTGCTTATCAACATATTCAAGGACACTTTGAGGATTAGCTGAAAGGAGTTAGTGGGCATAGATGAGAGCCATGGGGTCTACTAGTTCTGCTCTAGCCATTAGGGGTTCATTCAACTCTTTTGCCATCATTTTGTAGATTTCTGTTGCCCTTTTATTTTCACGGCTCATCCAAGATGCCATGTCCATTAGCTCCAAGTCTCCTAATACATCATTGCGATCCCATAGGTTCATATCAGTAAGGGCCACGTTGTGCAAGTAAAACTCTGCCAACTTCACCTTGTCCTCAGCTGAGCTATGATCACATAGATTCATGAATTGGCCATAATTGTGAAAAGGTATTGTGCCCCTTTGGGCCACTATCTTGATCTGAAATTGGAGCCATTGATCCTTGAGGTACACTGCATATGATTTGGTTGGCTTCCTGCACTATAATGCCTCCATATCCCAACTAGCCATGCAGGCTAATTGGGCTTCCCTTTCCTACCTTCTTAAGATCAATGCCCGGGGTTCCCTTTCCTGTTGTTGTCTTATTAATATCTCACTGTCTACCTGTGGTTCCTTTTTTTGCTGCTATCTTTTAAGATTGACAACTCATTTTGAGCCTGGGGTTCCCTTTCTTGTAGCTACTTCTTTAACATTTCATTTACTGCCTTCAATTGAGCTCTTTGATGCTTTTTCTATGCCTGACCATGCTCAATTTTTTGCCCATTTCCCTCAATTTCTTTTCCATGTCCCTAATGTCTTCCACCCCTCTTGATTTTGCAATCTGCATCCATGTATGGGTCCTTACTCTTTCCTTTTCAAGCTTAAAGAAAAGAGGGATTGAAAACTTTTGTGGGATGATTTGCCCCCCTTCTAGAAGGATGTAGTAAGAGCCTAAGTTAGGCTGAGGGTCTGGCTTTGGTATCTCTTTTTCCTTATCTTCCTCCTTGGTCTGTTCTTCTACCTTATTTTCAAGATTTTTAGTTTCTTGAAGCTTTGTCAATGTCTCTGTAGAGCTGTCTACACCTCCTGTAGGACTGTTTTAGAGTCCATAAGTTTGATCCTTTCTTTCCAAGTAGAATTTCTAGGGTTGCCCCTTCCATAGGTAATGGGGGTTTTGGATGGAGATGCCTCCTCTTTTGTGGTAGGAACATCTTCAAAGATTATGGGCTCCTTTGAAGGTGGCTGAGGCTTCCCCATCTTTATTCTGGTGCTCTTTCGAGCCTTGAAGTACATAGATAATTGTCTCTTCCTTTTTCCTTTGGGCTTGGTTGGAGTACTAAGTGTAGCAAGAACAATTGCTGCCTCTCTTGCTAGTGTCTCAAGAGACACTTCTTCCTGCTTTGCTTATTCTTCTTCATCTATTGTTTTTCCTATTTTTGTTTGTTTTGCTTCTACTAACTCTGATTTTGTTTGCTCCTCTGCTTCTTAGTTTTTGCTTTTCCTGTGGCAACCTTTTTCTGAAATGTCTTAGGCTTCTTCCTTTTAGTTCTTGGCCTCTTCTTTTTATCTGTTGTGGTTTTACCCTTTTATGCTTTTGATTCTTTCTTCTTTTCTACTTTAGGCTCATCCCTGGTGGTGTCATGTTTCTCCTCTCCTATCTAGTTTTCTCCTTTTTCTGTGTGGGGTTCCTCTTCTTATAATTGAGTGTTCTTTTCTTCTTCATGGATTTCCTTATGAGATTCCCCTTTTTTTTCCTCCTCTTCACTTTCAGATGGACTAAGGTCATAGGTGAGAGCTTTTATATCATCCTCTTTAGTCATATTTCTGAAAATCTCCCGGGCTATGGGGATTATGAAAGTGTGGAGTGCATCCTCCACTAGAAATTTAATTAGCCCATGGTGAGCCAATTGGTCTAGAACCCCTATTATGATGTTTCAGATTCTGCTGGAATATCTCAGTTGAAGAGGGAGGTAGCAAGTTTTAATCCCGAAAACAGTGGAACAACTGAGGTTTTCTTTCAAGAAACAAGGAGAGAGTTTCTGCAAATTTTTAAGAAACAAAATTCAACTTTCCTTCCTTCCAAAATCCATTCTCTAGACTCAAATTACTTCTCTGTCTATTTGAGGGAAACAATATCTTAAAAAATAGAGAACATACAGAACTGTGTTTTTTTTTTACAAAAGAAGCATATACCAAATGCAAGTTCACTCTTTACAGGATTGATTTTCTAGAGTTGCATCATTTCTTTACATAGGAGAATAACACAGAGGGGAAGGAGACAGTCTTTCAGTGCAAAGAGAAAATGGAGAAACTGTATATATTTAAAAAAAAACATAGGCAGACTCCATTCTCACTTTCGTTCCCTTTTCAACTCAATACCTCACTTGGAATCACACCACCTTTTGTATATAGGTGGAAATGTAGATTTTATTGAGCCTACCTTTTGCAGCCCTAATTTGTCATGAAATCCTGAGTTTTCCTCTGTGGTGTTGCTCACTAGCCTTCATGTAGAAAGGCTCTTGTAGGACTATGTTTTTGCTCCTGTAGAGCCTAATAAGTAGAGGGGTTTTGAACTGACAGAGAGTGACTGTTTCGAGGCTCTGGAGGTGGTAGGTAGGTTGCTACAGCTAAGAGCTTGTTGACACAAATGAGAACAAAGGTGGTGAAGGCAATTTACTGTAGCATACTTAAGATTATGGGAGTGTTCTCCGGTGACTAGGTGAGGTGGCAGGAAGGGTACATTACCCTGATTCAAACCATTGGTCCCTACTTCAATGTCATGATGAAAATTTTATGCCACCTGCCGCAATTATTTCAATCATTCCTGTTAGATGTTGCCACTACCTATTTTGAGATTTTTTCGAGTTGAATAAATACACGTGTTTATTGCACCCATTAAGTGTTGTTTGAACTAGACGAGGGTGGCCAGTTAGCTGGCCATCGATCTCATTTAATCACAACCATCTTACTTGTCCATGTATTTTTTAAACTATACTCATGCAACAAAGGAAAGGGTTTAGTCACTTACCTGTTAGTCGAGAATTGTGTGCTACCATGTTGTTGCATGCTTAAACTTTGGCGTTCAATCCATGGATTTGTACTGCTAGCACCCATGGCTTCTGAATTGGTGGCTCCACTACCTCGTACTAGTGATCTTCAATCAGGACTGGGCTCCTTGTGTAGTTTATACATCTGTGACTACACTGACCCTGCCTCTGGAGCTCGATTTTGAAGGGGATCAGCTGCTACAGGAATCCTGTGGATTTCCTATAGTTGCTTCTCCCTCTAAATCATTTGGCTAAGGCTTGAGTAGGGACTGAAGAGGTAGTTGAGGAAGGTTCTGTTAGTCAAGGAAAAGTAGCTGGTATGTGCTAGGTAAGAGTTAAGTTAAGGATGTTGCTTGTCTATTCTTCATTTAAAAAAAAAACAAAAGAAATAGGATTTTTGTGTTTTCTATGCAGGGAAGAAAGAAGCGAGTGGAAATGCAGTGGTGTAGGAATGGAATGGAGATTTAGGAGGATGAATGGTTGTAGGGGAGTCCATAGGTCTTCTGGACAAGTTTCTAGCTCTTTGATCCATTTCTTGACTTGATTTCAAGCTCTTTGTGATTTCTACTAGAGTCTCTTGTAGAATGCACAGAGCCTCCTATAGGATGCATAGTTTTCTAGAACAAGTGAGACCAGGGACTAGGAAAAGACAATAGCAATGGAGATACGGACTATCAGAGGTGTATTTATCTTGGCCATGTCCCTTTTTCTTTTGTGGCCCTCCTCCAATCTGCAATGCATTCAAAAGAAATTAATTTTTCTATTCCTGTTTTTTTCTTTTTCTCTTCTTCTTTCTCCTTTTTTTTTTAAGGGACAGTTAGGGTGCCTCCAGGAGGTTTTCACCCTCATTACCTACCTTGGGCACCTCCAAGAGGAGGTTTTCAGCTAGGGATCTTTTCTTCTCCTCATTTTTCTTTTCTGCTTTTTTTTTTTGAAGGGTGTGGGTGGAGTAGAGGCAGAGACTTGCTCAACTATCAACACTGTTTTACTGAGATTCTCAATGAATTCTTGCTTGGAGAGGGGATTCCTATAGATTTTCAACCTATGCCCATTGACAAGCATGGGGATGGCTTCTTCATCAATGGTCCTGATAAGAGTTGAACCATTGTCATTGCACCTTTCTACTGTGTACGGTCCTAGCCATCTTGTCCTTAGTTTGCCCTTGAAATCTTTATACCTTGAATCATACAACAGTGCCCAATATCCTTCTTGGAATAATTTCTCTTTGAGGTGTCTGTCATGCCATATTTTCCTTTGAAGCTGGACTACCTCTGAGTGGAGAAGGACTTGCAATCTTTGTTCATCCAATCCATTTAGCTGGAGTAACCTTTCCTTTTATGCATGGCTAAGATCTAGGTCCAGCTGAGCTACCATCCTTAGTGTGTTATATTCAAATTCTATTGACAACAAATTCTTCTTCCCATAGACCAGCTCATAGGGTGTGAACCCTGTGGTGGTCTTCCAGGTGGTGTTATAGGGCAAGGTGGCCTCAACCAATGAATTTGCCCAATATTTTCTGTTGTTGCTCATTACCTTGGTCAAAATCCCTTGGAAAGCTCTGTTAGTGACTTCCACCTATTCATTTTCTTACGGATGGTAAGGGGTGGAAATTCTATGCTTAATTTTGT
The DNA here is from genome assembly GCA_000404065.3 of Pinus taeda. Lineage (NCBI taxonomy): Eukaryota > Viridiplantae > Streptophyta > Pinopsida > Pinales > Pinaceae > Pinus > Pinus taeda. Next base: position 681 of record APFE030710857.1, on the reverse strand, counting down.
GATGTGTGAGTAGGTCTTCAATCATATTGGAGGTAAACTAACTCCCTTGATCTATGACTAATTCTCTTGGATATCCAAACTTATAGAATATGTTCTCTCTTAAAAACTCAAATACTTTTTCTTCTATTGTTGCCTTGATCACCTTTGTTTCTACCCATTTTGTTAGATAATCAGTGTGCACGATGATGTAAGATTTCTGCTTTGAAGGAGGGTTGACAAGACCCACAAATTCCATGCCCCACTCCTCAAATGGCTTGAAAGTCACTTGAGGTTGCAGGGGCATCTCATTCCTTGGAGTAGGTTTCCCCATCCTTTAACACCAGTCGCATTGGCTGATATACCACCTTACATCTTGATGAAGAGTGGGCCAATAGTAACTTGCTTGCATCATTTTGAAGGTAGTCCTCTTTGCTGCAAAATGGCCCTCACAGGTCCCATCATGACAGGTTAGGAGAATTTTAAAAACTTCCTCCTCCCTGACACATCTCCTCAAAAACTTATCTGGGCCAAGTTTGAAGAAATTGCCCCCAATCCAAGTGAATGGGGCACTTTTCCTCATGATCTTGCTCTTCTCTTTTGAGGACAGGTGTGGCAAGAACTGTGTAGAAACCAAGTAATTTTCTATATTAGCAAACCATGGAGAGAGTACTGAGATAGAAAATAGGTCTTCATCTAGCATTT
>APFE030710855.1:73599-84943 GCA_000404065.3 Pinus taeda | reverse complement strand
ATGACTTACTTAACGCAGTTGAATCCCAAAATGATATCTAATATAATGCACTGCGTAAACCCCCATACTTAAATCAAAAAGAGTCAAGGGATCTCTACTTGAATGGTTCATGAGGCACAATACTTGCTAAGGTTTTGCAAATGGGGTAGCAAGCTAAGTGGGCTTGATTGTGGGAAAAACTCCACAGTTAAGCGCGCTTGAGCCAGAGGAATTCTGGGATGGGTGACCTCCTGGGAAGTCCTGGTTACTGGGTGCAAGCCCCGGAAGTGATGATTGATGCTATGTGATTCGTTCTCCACTTTTCACTAGTTTCAATCCCACTTCTTCACCCCTGTGAGCATCACCCGATGCAATGAGTGCTAAGTGAACTATTCAAAAATCATGAGAAATTAGTCAGTTACGACTAACTCTCATGGAAATGGTCATACGTGAATGACTTACTTAACGCAGTTGAATCCCAAAATGATATCTAATATAATGCACTGCGTAATCCCCCATACTTAAATTCAAAAAGAGTCAAGGGATCTCTACTTGAATGGTTCATGAGGCACAATACTTGCTAAGGTTTTGCAAATGGGGTAGCAAGCTAAGTGGGCTCGATTGTGGGGAAAAACTCCACAGTTAAGCGCGCTTGAGCCAGAGGAGTTCTGGGATGGGTGACCTCCTGGGAAGTCCTGGTTACCGGGTGTAAACCCCGGAAGTGATGATTGATGCTATGTGATTCGTTCTCCACATTTCACTAGTTTCAATCCCACTTCTTCACCCCTGTGAGCATCACCCGATGCAATGAGTGCTAAGTGAACTATTCAAAAATCATGAGAAATTAGTCAGTTACGACTAACTCTCATGGAAATGGTCATACGTTTGAATGACTTACTTAACGCAGTTGAATCCCAAAATGATATCTAATATTTTACTAGTTCTTTTTGTGTTGAAAATTTCCCCCCTTAACCATACCCCTTCTTGGGCATCCATGCAATACATGCATTAATTTGAAAAACAAAAGATACCAAATTCAGTTGAAATGAATTCTTAACCATTTCCTTTACTTTTTATCTTTGTTTGCTACTTGTCGTACTTACTTGGCTACCATCACATGCATTCTCAGCTAAGATATTTTTTCAAGATTTCAATCGGTTTCTTAGTATACTTGATGTTGCAACATTCATCGACCCCTAAAATAAGATCAACCTCACATATTGGTCACAAGTCTATCATCTACTTACACACAAGTTTCAATGAATATACATAAAGGGCATTTTCACTATGTATCCAAGTTACATATTCAAACAATGCATTCAATCATGCACCCAAACATTTGAATATACATCTTGTCATGTATCTATCATACTTGTACATATTCCATGCTATTCATATAGATTTATTTTTAAATTTGATTTCTATCCTCTCTTATTTTCAATCATTCATATGACAAGTCTCATATGAATAACCATAAGCACACTACTTGTATTCATATAGTAGTTAACAACAAGAGATCACTCTTGCACATTTGTCATATGAGCATTCCATGTGACATGGAATTCATTAGGTAACCTTATTGTATGACCCAAAACATAGCAAGTATCAATTTCTAATTTCTTTCCATTCACACATTCATATTATTTTCATAAATAAAATATATCATCCAAGCACATTTTTCAGTTAACGAAAATTCCTTTCTTAGGTCATTTTCATAGTTGTGACTTAATTTTCCACATCTATCCTCTAATGCAACTCTGCAAGGTGGGTTTTCAAGCTCATTAGGAATTTCATCACATGAATAAACATAGCAAATTTATTAGACAAAGAAAAAAAATATCAAAATCTTAGTAGGCTCACAACCCAAATTTATTCCTTGTAACAACTATAGGGCTCCTTGCCCTTGCACTCTTATGCATATCATCTGCCTTAATATACATTATATCAATACAATTGCCTTAGAACATGATTATTTCTTCATGCAATCTCACAAGCATATATTCATATCATGCACTTAATCAGGAATTCAAACAATTCTTTAAGTGTGCATAAAATTCAAGAGTCATAAACAATAATTCTTGGAACACTTATCCAGAGAAAACCATTGACTGGTAGAAAACCTCTTATTTCTCTTAGTCGTGGGCTTTCTACTCCTATTTGTTTCAACAATGGGTCATTCTTGGGACGATCCATGACTCCACAAATAAATTAGCTTACCAAAATCAAAGTATGCTACATAACCAATATCGAACACAAACAAGGTCAAGGTACCAACCTTGGTAATCTACAACCAAGAACCCCACATCCTCCCATCATCCCGCTTGACCCAAGGTGGTGCACCCCCTTCTCTAATCATATTAGTCCCTCGGTCTATGCCACTATCCTTCAAAGGTATCCAACATGGGATGGCCAAGGATGTCTCAAAGCCCTGTGGCTTATAGAAGTTCCATCTACGTTTCAGGCTTTAGGTACCCTCTAGACCCCACAAACAAGCACTTGTCCCTAACTCCTCCCTCTAGGGCTCCATCATTCCATAAGAAAACCCAAGGAGAAGTGCACTCACAACATTGTCACAATATATGTAGGTTCCACTTGTACCATTCTCTAATCAACACCTTATCTTCCATAGTCTTGATTCCATAAGACTACATGCAACACCTTCATTGGATTTACAATCATGTTGTTTGTTGTGGTTCCTAGAGACAACCTTTGGGTTGAGGAGAGGCTAGTGCCTAGGACATCTTAATATGTCTTAAAGATAGATTTGTTTTGTTCAAAATTTAGATATAAATTTATGAAATTTGGTTCAATTAACTTACTCATATGCATTCCAATGTAAACATAAATAGTATATGAGTCTAAAGATTTAATGCTTAGATCTAGTGGCCTACACACGAAGAGTGCAGTTTCATGGATTATTATAGTATAGGTGAAAGAGGATATACAAGAAAAGAAACCCAGTGCAGGGAATTGAACACAAAATCCTATGCATTAAATTCCAGTAGAATTACGAATTAGACTAAGGATATCAAATACAGAAATCATGGAGTGAATTTTAAGGCTTTTAATTCAATACATCACATGTACCATTTTCCATAACATAACATAGGTAAATTTGCAACTAAAGATTGAATCTAGTAGCTGCAGTTACACAATTTGAAGAAGAAAAACACATATGGAGTGATAAACAAAGAAAGGAACACATACTACACATTTCAATGCTTGGAATCACTAGAAACTTCTTCATTAATCTTCAAAATGAAAAAGCATCTCATAAGACCAAAAACCTGCAGAACAATTATAGCCTCTATGACATAAAAATTGAACCCTTACTAATGAGTCTTTCTTCCCTTTTATAGGGAGAATCAAAACAAGAACAGTTTACAAAAATATCTTAGAATGCTACAATTGTCTAAACTACTCAGTTGTGCAAGTGTATTGCTAGTCCAACTGTCCTAATTATTACATAACAGACTTGATTCCTTTCTTGAAAATGAAATATTTACAAAATTTCATAAATGACATGGATATGTCATGATTCCCTAAATCAAAATGGCTCCATTGTTGATTCCTTCGATCTCTTGAGGTGGACCCAGGCTCCACTATTCAGACTCATGGTGGATTGATGTATTGGTCACACTTCTAACATAATTTTGGGTATGTTGTAGGGATGTGAATGAGTGTATCGTAGGTCATCTCAGTAAAATTAGGTCTGCAACAAATAGGGTTTTCACCAACCATAGTAACTGAAAATCCCTTGAGAGTGGTAGTCTTTTCATGTGAGGAATCTACTTTTCTTTTGGCTTTGACCAATAGTTTCTTATATTGTTCACACAGTAGCAACTTCCCTTGGAAGTTCCCTTGAAAATCCTGCTCTAGTTCTCTCATTAAAATTGAAATTAAAAGTTGCTACCAACTTTGCCAAATCATTTACACAATCTTTTGCTCTATCTATGGATTCCTTTATCTGAATCATTTTGGCAATTTTATTAATTACCCTTGTCTTGTCGATGATATCCATTTCTCTCAGATCATCAACTGATTTTTCATCGAGGTACCTAATGAATTATTTTGCAGTTCTAACATTTTTAGCATCCTCATATTTGGATGATAGGATGAGAAATTTGGTAGTCTTGACTGCAACTTTTTGCTCTGCAATTGATTTCATATGCTCCCCTATCTTCTTCATTTAAAAAATAATATCATCCCATATTACTTGCCTAGCTTCAATGAGGGACATATTACCTTTTAACCTATTCTTCAACAATTTAATTTCATCTTGTGCCTCCTATAATTTGTTGTAGATTTGTTCCACACTTCCCTGGGTGGACTCTAGTTGTTTCTCCTTATTTGCAAGAAGATATTTGGTGTTGTCCAGGTTAATCTATATTTTCTTGAGCTTGCTTTCTGATAACTGCAAATTAGTGAGAACCTTGGTCAGTTTCTCTATGGAATTTTGTGGTTTGTATGGCACAATCATTACATAAATATGAGAGTCAATTCTTTGTTGAAGCTCTACAACCTTAAGCTTGAGGGAAATTGAGCACTAGGGACCAAGATTTGTTGGAATAGGGCCTATCTTATAGAAATTGAGAGTCCATTGTAATTAGAAATAAGGGTGGTCTATGTGAATTTCTCTAGGTTAGGGGATTTTGGGTAAACAAAGGAGTTTTGGATCAATTCTCGAGTATCTTCCAAAATTTTCTCCCCTATGGACGAAATACAACAGTTTTTCTCCTTGATGTAGGTGTCCATAAACCAAGACACAAACTCAAGGAAAGGATAAACAGTCGGGGCAATAAGTGAGTATAACCCTGATTCGACAACTTGAAAGGGTCTCGTTTATTCAGGTAACTACCATAGAAGTCAAAATGGAGGTGAGATAGGAGAAGAAGGAAAAATGGGTCATGAATTTATGTCTCTGTGTCCATAAGGGATTTTGTGTGACCTGAAGGTCTCAACTATTGGGATTTGGGGGTTTTTGGTGCAAATTTCTTCATTTTAATCATGCTAAATGACACTGTAACACCCTCCTCCCACATCTACCCAAGTAACCAGCCAACCTGGGTAAACATGTGAAAAGAAGTTACTATGATATGATTCGACCTCCTAAGTCACATTAAGGAAGTGGAACTGATGGAAACACACCATACAGACCTTCAACATCAGCAATAAGACCCCTAGGAACCATCCCAACCTTTCCGTTGACTAGCCCCTGGGTCCCATTGAGTCTTTAAACTATTACACATTTGGACGCTCCCATGCTATGGGCATAACAGCGTCTACAGAGCTCTGGATTCTCCCACAAGCCTGCATGCCTGCATCTAGGGACTATTTCTAGCAAAATTGTGCCAGAGTCTGGGGAATTTAAGGCACTTTTCAAGCCGTGAATTCTGGCCACTGCCTAGAACTTGCTATAACTTTCAAGATCCATTGAACACATGATGACAAGACTAATAAACCAAAAACCAACTCCAGGACTAGGCCTCACCTTCCCCAACTGAGACTGACATTCTTTCAAACACTTGGCATGAATGGAATCTATAGGTTTAAATAATAGATCTAAGCATAGGGGTCTCATGCTTATCTGAGATTCGCTATGAGGCATTGTTTCCCTATCACTTTAGTTGCAGTTTCATCCATTAGGCCATAGATACATTGTTCATTCATATACAAGTAAAAACACGATGGGATCCATACATAGCCACTATCATCATACATATTCATAACCAACATAAAAACAACATAAATACCAAGGATATAATAGCCATAGAATCCACATATAAACCAGTATAATACTCATGAGATAATGAGAAATAACCTCATATTAATGATACAAAAGCCAACTCGCTATGGGACTACCATGTTCCACCCGACCATAAAATGGTTGAGCCAAAACTCTCTTCAATCATTCACCCATGTGCCATATTCCAAGCGTAAATGTGGGATCTCATAAAACGCATCATTCAAAACCATACAGGGCTTCCAGAGGCCAAACCACCTCAACCCATCAAATATTGATTCCACCTTGCAGTGGGACATCACAAAGCAATCATCAGATTGGTCTCTACCCAAGCCTTTGGGGCTCCATAGCGTTTGTTCCAACCCGTTTTCCAAGACTAGTAGCTCAACCCAAAACTTTCGTCAAGCTTCCAGAGAGTTTTTCCAACCAATGCTTCCAAGACTAGTAACTCAACCCATAGTTGTCACCGAGCTTCCAGAGAATTTGTCCAACCAAGGCTTCCAAAACTAGCAACTCAACCCATCAAGGGCCTCCAGAGTGTTTTTCCAACCAAGGCTTCCAATACTAGTAACTCAACCCACCAAGGGCTTCTAGAGTGTTTGTCCAACCAAGGCTTCTAGGACTAGTAACTCAACCCAAGTTGTTACAGGGTTTCTAAAGCGTTTTTCCAACTAAGGCTACAAGAACTAATAACTCAATCCAAGCTAAAGGAAACATGAGAACCAACCATAAAAGAAAAGAAATAAACCCACAACACCATGGCTATCCAGGAAATGATAAAGCTAGGCAAATCCACTGTCAATCTAGGCAATCCTCCATGCCATGACAGATCATGACCAAGAAACCACATGCATGTTCCATGCATGCCAAAACTAGTGAGGAAAAAATACATGCAACTCGGTACCTGTAAGAAAAACTCGTTGTAATTTTTATCTCAATGTCCTCTTATGCTTTGCTACTCTTCCTTTGCCTTCTACTCCAAAACTCCAAGTATGCCACACTCTCCAAGTGTGCTCCAAGAAAACTTAAGTGCCCAAGAGTAGGAGAGAGAGCTCAAAAATTGAACTGTCCAACCTTATCCATTGATCCTCATAAACCTTTTTATTAACGAGACCTCTATTTTCTTCATTTTCCATTATTTTCCTTCATTTTCCTCCTCACATGCAACTGGTGACCTTTCACCTCCATTTTCTCCTAATTTCCATTATTTTCATAAATAAATGTGCCAAAAATTCCAAGTAATTCCTCATGCCTTTCCAAACCCTTAGCCATTGCCTTTGCCAATTTCCTTAGCCATAATAAACCAAATGAACACCCACTAGGATGTTTTCCCCGTCATTCATCTTCGAATACATGTCCCATCACCGTGGTCATATATATTTTTACATGGATTTTTAACCCGGGTTGTTATAGAACCCTCCCCCTTGGGGGAACACCATCCTCGGTGTTCAATGACACCTATAACCAGCAAGACTGCTGAAAACAAAACATACTACCCATGGAGCTTGATAACACACCTCGTTGCAGTATTTACAATGACCATATGCTAAAACATGACGAATATATCGTTTATTAGAGCTTTATAACACATCTCATTATGGTATTTACAATAATAACTACATATACTCATGCACATTTTCTTCACCCAACAAATAATCATACTGTCTATGGAGCTTTATAAATATATCTTGATACAATATTTACAATAATACAAATGTATACACATATGCACATTTTCTCAGCCAGCAAATAAAAGGATACAATGCCTGCATCCACAATAAGGGAATCCAGATGCTCACACCTCCACCCTCAAAGGTAGTACCAGGTTTCACCTCCTTCCCATGAAATCCATAATCCATTGTCAAAGTCAAAGTTGCATCCAATGTCCAGCGCTACAATCATGTGCCACTTGTCCTCTCAGTGAACAGTTATCGGCTCATTGTTCCAAGGCACACGCCCAATGTGCATTTGGTTCTAGCTGGCAATGCTAATCACCAAAATAAATATATCCTGGCCTTCCCTTCTCTGCTACACAGTCCCTCGGGCAATTCGGACATGCCCTTCCATGCAGTGACACACCTTCCAAGTTTCGTTGGCACCCCCATCCCGGGCAGTCCATCCTTTGTCAAGGCTTCATCGCATCGGAAGATATAAAACCAGGGCATATCTCCGCCTCAAAATCATCATACCAGTCATAACATGCTTATGGAAATCAATGGACACTACTGGGTACCAGTGTCCCACAATGGCCCTGCTCCAGCATATTGATTTATTTTCCAATTTCTTTTGTTGTTGTTGCTAATCTTTGTAGTTGATTTCAGCCACCCAATCGGGCATTTTTGTACTTCTTGTACCAAGCACATAACTTCCATTAGATTTAAAATAAATTGAAATAATATTCACGGCATACCTCATCGATGGATTTTCAATAAGGTACATTGAACTGTTGTTGGATGTTAGTTTTGTTGTGCTAATTTCAACTTCATATTTAAAAACAAATGCTTGTCAATTGCTTCATGTGCATAGGTTTCCTTATGGTGTTTGTGAATGAAAAAAGGTAAATTTTTGAAGTTTTATGTTAAATTCATGACCAAATTAACATTAAAATCAAGTTTTGAATAGCAACAAACAAATTTACACAAAACATAAAAAATAACACTTAACGCAGTGTTTTGATAAAAAAGTTCACCCCTCCTGGGCTACATCTCCTTGGTCCAGCTTCCATGGATTGGGCCTCTCTATTAGCTAAAAATGGCTAAAAGTGTTGTTTACAATGCTCTATTTCTCCTAAAACCTACTTCAATGTGTTCAGAAGACCCAAATCAGCTAGGACACCTTTTCCTGATCCTAATTTGGTTGAATTTTGCCAAAGTTATGGTCAAAACAATTTCTCCTAGTAAACCTCCACTAAAACTAGAGGAACTCCAGTTAGTTCCGCTAAACCTGGAGGAATCCCCGGATTTGGAGGGACCGCCAAAAACTCTGTCGAATTTAACTATAGTTTAATTAACGTTAAGCTATTTTAATTAGCAGGTAAATGTGATTAGCGCAAACGTTGCACAGTTAGGCTAACCGTTAGCCTGGCGGCTAGTAGTAGTGAACACATGTCGTGGTTTAATGGTGGTTTAATCGGTGGTTAGGTGCATTAATTCACGCAGTTATATTAACCATTAACCGTCGATTATCGAAACTAGTCACATGGAGGGGGCTGGCCCATTGGCTGGCACCCTCCTCCCCCCAACTGTAATGTCATGAAACTTGAAATACAATGTGTGACCTATAATGGTTAAGTCACAAGCGGTGGTGTAACAGTATGTCATGTGGTTTGTTGGGGCAAGGTTGCAGGTTCGGCTCGGCTGACCTGCCCAAAAGTTTACACTATGCGGCAATTGCCACGGGTCCTTTGGGGAGGGACACCACAAGGACACGTGGCGGCCTCTGGGCTTGCCACTTGTCCCCTCCTCATTGGTCCATTCCTGAACCAATAAAATCAAGCCATGCCACTACACCTACAAACCAATAAAAACATGACACTTGGAAAAACACAATTAGACGTTGACTATCCCGTTGACATGCCCATTCACCTACCACGTCAGTAGTACAGACTGCTAACTGTGCAGTGACTATACATTTTTTTTTTGCAAAAATTCTTTTGTTTGGCAAAGCGGTCAGCAGGCTCTATCTTCCTCATATGAACCTCCTTTTGAATGAAACGAGTTGCGTTGGGATTGTTTTGCCGAGATGGACATGGTCATTCTAGTTTTGAGTGATTTTGAGCACTTTTGTTTTTGAGCTAATTTTTGCCCCTAATCCAGATTCCGATCACTCCTTCCCACTGACAAGATTTTGGACCCACAAAAGCTAGTTATCCGAGGGGAGTTGAATAATATTCTCCTTCCCGAGTTTTATCAATTGATTCTACTTGTAAAAATCTCCATGACAACCACTTAGGTTCACTGACATGCCTTGCCTTGCAAATGGCTTGGCACTTCAACCAATGTTCTCTTTTTCTACTAACCCAATCCAACACTTGTTGGTTGCTTGATGATTAAACACCTTGTTGTACCAAATCGGTACCTCGGTGCTTGGAAATCTGACTAATGGCCTTCCCATTGAGAATCGTGTTCCTCCTTTACAACACATGCATTCAATGCAAGCTTCTCCTTGGAAACCACTTTTCCAATTTAAGCCCATCTGAGTGAACTACAAAAATGAGTTCTAATACCAGTAATAACAAGAAAAGAAATGACTATTATTTTACCCCCACAATTCCAAATTCCATATCTGGAAGAATGCATTCGCCATCTCTTTCACTTTTTGGTGTCAACACATCAAAGGGCATTTTTTTCCACTTTCGCTTCTTGATTCCATCATCCTCCAGTATTAACATGCTACTCATGTCATGATTTGAGAATGAAGGCTAATCATGAGCCTCTTGCTCAAGCATGGACCTTCCAAAATCCTGTGACATCTTGTCACAAGAAACACCCTTCAAGGTTAATGGTGTTTGAAAAACACTCATGTAAGAATATAACTTTGACGACCTCTTCCTTTTGCTTCTTCAAAGAAACAAATGTCACATCATGTGAACATCACCATGTACTCTTACATATTGGTGTATAAATCATCGATTAAAAACAAGTCGACAAAACATGCTTCTTCAAACAACTAACTTTCAAGTCAAGCAAAAACATGTACAACAACTTGACGATTTTCAATAAGAATTCCACATTCTCATGAAACAAATTTTCACATCTCCCTTTCATCTTTGGAGACAAAATCAACTCTTTCAAGTCGATATAACATATATGTAACAATCAATCGACCACACAAGATGACACTCATGCATGTGCAGATGATCAACATTCTCAAATTGACAACATACATGTTAACAAAGCAATCAAGCAACACAAGTCAATCACTCATGCATGTTCAAGCACAATGAAATTTAAAAATTCCACTATTCACACACACAAACTCTCATGCATGTATAACAATTCTCAACTCTCTCACAAGTACAGTCACAAGTACAAGAATCCCATTGGTATGTATGAGTACTTAAAGAGTTGAAATGACCAAATTTGTTGCAATAAAGTGAGTCAACATACTCCACTTTCGAACACCTTCCTAGCGTAAACATGCAAGTACAAGAATGCAACATGCACACAAATTTGTAGTTGCAAATTGCCATCTTTGTTGCATCTAAGTGAGTCAACATAACTCTACTTTTCCAACATATTGCTTCATGCAATATGCAGCATACTTTCAGGAGAAAAGAAATGCATCTAAATAAAAAGGAAATGCATCAATAAGGAAATGCAAATCTTGCCTTACTTGCATTAATTATCAAAAGAAATGCAAGGCCTTAATTGTTTAAGAAATCTAACCATCTCTTTCCAAACCATTTCAATGGCGCATCTTTCAGTTGTACTTCATCATGTGTATCATCCTGACCCACATCAATTATGGAATCCTCTTTTCCATTCTTGCCAAAACCTCTCTCCACCTTCTTCAAATGTCATGGATGACTGTAGGTTTTAACCCCGTACAGAAATTACCTGCATATGAATTCTAAATCACAGAAAAATAAACAATGCAAGAGCATAACACATAAAAACACAT
>APFE030710855.1:49092-64308 GCA_000404065.3 Pinus taeda | reverse complement strand
TCATCCAAGAATTGTTCATTTATGTAATGTAAAGGAGGTTGCCCCCTCGAAGAGGCTGAATTCTAAGGCGTTGATCTATCTTTTCTATCTTTTCTTGAGCTGGTTTCATAACATTGCTTCTCCTCCTTCATGGCCATCAACTTCTCTTGAAGTATAATGTTCTCCTTCCTATCTTCATACAACTCTTGCACCATATCTCTCATGATGATAAGCTCTTGCAACATCTCTTCATCAAATAATATTGCTAAGGAAGATGGATTAGAAACATCACTTGTTGAAGTTGCCATCACACTTGTAATGATCAAAAAGCTTCACAAATCTGCAACCATTAAAACCCTACTTGCACAAAACTCAAGCAATCGGGAAAATAACCTTTTCTCTGATACTAACTTGATCTATTGTTGAATGTTAGTTTTGTTGTGCTAATTTCTACTTCGAATTTGGAAATAAATGTCTGTCAATTGCTTCATGTGCATAGGTTTCCTTATGGTGTTTGTGAATGAAAACAGGTAAATTTGCCAAGTTTTATGTTAAATTTATGAGAAAAATAACATGAAAATCAAGTGTTGAATAGCAGCAAACAAATGTACATCAAACCATAAAAAACAACACTTAACACAATTTTTTGATAAAGGAGTTCGCCCCTCTTGAGCTACATCTCCTTGGTCCATATTCCATGGATTGGGCCTCTGTATTAGCTCAAAATGGCTAAAAGTGTTGTTTACAATGCTCCATTGATCCCAAAACCTGCTTCAATGTGTTAAGAACACCCAAATCAGCTACGAACACCTTTTCCTGATCCTAATTTGGTCGAATTTCTCCAAAGTTATGGTCAAAACAATTTCTCTTAGTAAACCTCCACTAAAACTAGAGGAACTCCGGTTAGTTCTGCTAAAACTCTAGGAACCTTCGGATTTGGAGGGACCGCCAAAAACTCCGCCAAATTTAAGTGCATTTTAATTAATGTTAATATTGTTTAATTAGCGGTTAAACATGATTAGCACAAATACTGCGCAGTTAGGTTAACTGTTAGCCTAGCGGTTAGTAGTGGTGGACACATGTCGTTGTTTAATGGTGGTTTAATCGGTGGTTAGGCACATTAATCCACATGTTTATATTAACCATTAACCACCAGTTATCGAAATTAGTCGCATGGAGGGGGATGGCCTGCGGGCTAGCTTACTCATCCCCCCAACCGTAATGTCATGAAACTTGAAATACAACATGCTACCTATAATAGTTAAGTCACAAGCGATGATGTAACAATATGTCATGTGGTTTGTTAGGGCAAGGTCACGGGTTTGACTCTATCAACCTGCCCAAACTTTTACATTGCAAGCCAATGACCACTGATCCTTTAGAGAGGGACACATGGTGGCCTCCGGTCTTGCCACTTGTCCCCTCCCCATTGGTCTATTCCTGAACCAATAAAATCGAGCCATGTCACTACACCTGCAGACCAATAAAAACATGACACTTGGTGAAACACAATTGGACGTTGACCATCCCGTTGACCTGCCCAGTCACTTGGCACTTCAGTAATACGAACTGTTGACTGTGCAATGACTATACATTTTTTTTTGCAAAAATTCCTCTGTTTGGCAAAGCAGTCACCAGGCTCTATCTTCCTCATACGAACTCTATTTTGAACAAAGCGAGTTTTGTTGGGATAATTTCACCTATATGGATGGGGTCGTTCATGTTTTGAGCGATTTCGAGTACTTGAGCTAATTTTTTCCTGTAATCCAGATTCTGATCATACACTTGCAATTATGTTCGCTTCCTGTCACAACAAGTGAGACTAGGATCTTTGACCAAAGCATCATGTATAAACATATCACATCAGGTTAGCTCAAAACACTACCCTCATAGATCAAAATCATAAATCACATGTAACCATCATAAACAAGAATCATATATCACATGTAATCATCATATACCAAAATCATAAATCACATGCATAATAAAACTGAAATAAAATATTGGTACTTATCCTTTAATCAATCCTTAGCTTCCACCTTTGTCTTTATTTTGTACGTACTCTGGATCGGTTGCCACACTAGAAAAACACCTAGTTCCTTCTCCTCAACCATGTGCACATACACATAGTGTGCATCACAAACATACAACCACACACGACATACAACAAAATGCAATACAGGCACCTACACCTGAGATACCACACATACATCTACACCCAGTGTATCACATAACACAACACATATGCCTGCATCTAATGTACACCACCACATAATACATACACCTACTCCCGATGTACAACACATCACATACATCTATACCCATTGTAAAACACAACGCAAGTACGTACACAATGCAATACATCTATGCTCGATGTACAACACCACACAATACATGTACCTACACATGGCATACAACACAACACAATACATGTACTACACAAAGTACAACACAACAAGTAGACATGTCACGATACCACAACTACACCATGCACATACATAGTACCGCATGCCCACAATGCAGGATGTAAGGCATGCACATAATACCACATGTAGACCAATACCATATGTACACATTACCAGTTGTACACAACACCACCTGCACAATGTGTGCACAACATCACATGTACACGGCACCACCTGTGCAACGCATACACAGTGCCACATGTACATCATACCACTTGTACAATGTGTACACAACGCAGACGTACATAGCACCACATGCATGACATGTACATGACACCACATGTACACAGCACCATATGCATGACATGTACACAACACCACCTGCATATTGTACCATATGTACAACATGTACACGACACCACATGCTCGCAGCATCACTTGTACAATCATGCACACAACACCATATGTACATAGTACCCTATATACAACATGCACACAACACATATGTACATAACACTTCATATACAACATGTACATAACACCCTATGTACACAGCACTGCATATCCAACATACACACAACACCACATATCCAACATGTACATAGCACCATCTATACCCAGCACTACATATGCAATATTCACACAACACTATATGTACCACCTTGTACATCACATTGCATAAACAACATGTACACACACTATATATACACAATACCGCATGCACACAACATCACGGATGCAACATGTACAACATATACACAATAGTAGTACCACACATCCAAAACCACACTATCTCTACCAAGCAACCTTGCTTCTAGTGTCTCTCTGCCATCCATGCTTATCATAGCATGCCACAAACCACACTGCATTCATTTCGCTGATGCATCCCTAGGTATAGCTTGTCCATAACATAAACATAGGCATAATACAAGCATATAATATCAATTCATATCCACATGATACTGACCTCATATATTTGTCATAACTACTCTTCCCACTTGATTTGTCATAGCCAGGAACCTCTTCATGCCATTCACCTACATAAGCAATCGTTCCTCCACAAGAATGATCCCTGACAATCTTGTCAGACAGTGACATAGATACACAGATACATACATACATATACATAAACATTATCATAAACAATCATGATCATGTCAGACAATGATGTGCATACATACACATACATAAAAACATCAACATAAAATAATAATGATCTGGTCAATCAATGACATGCATACTTACATATGTATATATAAACATTAGAATCAAATAATCATGACCCATGATGACCCTGTCAGACATGAAATACATACATGCATACATGTATACACATATAGGCATCAGCATAATCATGATCACAATGTAATTACTAGATATCATAAGGTCAAGTTTAACATAACTCCCTTTATGCGTACAACACATGTGCAACATCGAGAACAATAGTTCCCAACATAGCCAAGGAATATGACACATTAAATCCGTTCACCTTACCTTTCTTGATTACCTTTCCCATGACTCTCCCATCATAGTCTATTTACACCAATGGAACCAACCAGTCCAAACGGTTGTCATATTCTTGCCTTCAACTTCCTTTATACGTGCACCTACTTCATATGAGTCTTACATTTCCTGTTGGATTTCATTCAACTCTCCTCAAGCTCCACTAACTTTCCTCTTTTCCCAACCAATTCCAAAGACACAAAACTTAAAAGGCAAGCACAAGAATAAACCACAAAAAACCAATACAATAGGACACCACAAACAAAGTGGTGTGATCATGCACCAGACACAATCAAGACCACAAATCAAGCATAAACAAATCAAAAAAGGACCAAAAGCACAAGACTAACAACAAACACCATGAATCAATCCCCATGGTTCCTAATTCTTCCAAAGGAAATATCAACCTGAGCCTTCTTCGAGATTTCATGGCATCCTCTTTGCCATGAAATCCCCTGCGTCATATTGCCATGAACGCATAATTGTCAGTGCATAAATAAACATAACAACATACTAGTTACCTTACCTTGTTGTGCCAAGCACATTGCCTTGTAAGTGAACATGTCCATGCCATCTCTCAAGGGGCTCCAATTCCTTTGAAGAATCCATCCATAATTGGAAATTAGCTTATATACCTGTCAAATACATGTTCATAACTATAGCACATATCCACATAATATTGAACAAAATCAAGGTTAAGGAAAATTCTTGTATGCAAAGCACTCATTCTTTTTGAATTAGGGTTTTCAAACATAACCAAAGGAATTCTTGCCCAATTCCTTTCTTCTACCTTTTTACTTTGTTGGAATCAAGGCTTAATATGTGTTGTCCCATCACCCAATTGTTAGTTATATAAACACATCAATTGTTACCTTGTCATGCTAATACCAAGCATGTTTCCTGTAGCTATTTACACATTTCAACCACATGTTCCAACTATCAAGACAATCATATCTATTAATTTGAAATCAACCTTTACCAAGACTAACAATCATGTCATAATCCATGGTCAACTCATAGTCATTAGACATAATGCTACAATTGTCACCTACTACACTCAAGTACATATCAAATGTCTCAACACACATGTATTAGTACAACCATCTTAAAACAAGATAATTTCGGCAAGAGATCTTATAGACACATACTCATATCATTCTAGTAATCAAACATTCAAACAACAGATAGACAACATAATAGATATCATTCAAGTAATCAAACATTCAAACAACAGATAGACAACATAATAGACACCAAACACTCAAACACCAAATAAATGACATGGTCAAACATTCAAACACCAAATAGACGACATAAGAAAACTCATACCTTGATGTATCTCACAGGAGGGTATCTTATTTGCACAAACAATCTATATTAGCATGATATAACTTCATAACATATCAACTCCAACATAAATAAGATCATGATATCCATAATAGTCACTAACTAGCATGTTCATATCATAAACTCATAAACAATTGTCACTCATACACAATAATCATATCTACACAGTTACTCTATATTAGTATGACATAATATCACAACATATTAACTCATATCTGAATGTCATAACCCTAACCATTCACATAGACATGTTGGGTGTGTGTTATATTCTTTCCACAATTAGCCTTGCACGCGGGTGGGTCAGAGGGGTCCGATAGCCCCCCATGTTCATTGCATCGGGTGCAGCATGGGGGTCACGGGTTACCGCCACAAGGAAAAAACAATTTGGACCCTATATTAGGTGGGTGAACCTACCTATGGTTTTATGCATGGTTTTGGGCATGATGGTTTTCTATCCATGGTATTTTTGTAGATTCGTTCAAGGGAACTAGAGTTATGTTCTAATCTAAGGTTTATGGATGCTTCGGCATGTAGATATATGTATTGTAACATTGAAAGGAATATAATGAAAAATAAATCTGGTAGTCACAATTTTGGGATCTAGGGGAAAATCTTTGTGTATATATGTTTTATTGTTTATTCTCTCGCCATTGTTTATTTTCTGTTTTTAGAATTCATATGCATGTAATTTTTGTACGTGATTAAAACCTACATTTGGTATCAGAGTTGTTTTGGCTCCAAGGGAACGCCTTTGTTGTTGAGGGGTTTTGCTTGGGCCTGTGGTAGACCTTATTCAGTGGGAGACCTGCAGGATCGATTCTTGTGGTGAAATAACATGGTGAGCAGTGGAAAGATAAAGATCGATACATTTAGTGGTCAAATTTTTGAGTTGTGGAAACTCAAGATGGAGGATATGCTGGTGGATAAGATCAGTGGATCGCGGTAGATTCGGGTACTAAACCAATGGCAATGTCAATTGAAGATTGGGCGAAGTTATATAGGAAGGAAAAGAGCACAATATGGTTGTGTATCTCAGATTCAGTATTGTTGAATGTATCAAGGGAAGCTTTGGCGAAGGCTTTGTGGGAAACTTAGGGACTTTGTACCAATCTAAGTCTCTGGTGAATAAATTGTTCCTACAGAAAAATCTATATAACCTAAGGATGAAGGATGGATACTCAGTAACAGAGCATATGAACACCTTTAATATTGTGGTAAGTCAGTTGTTATCTGCTAATATAAAAATTGCAGATGAAGATAAGTACATCAGTTTGTTATGTTCTCTACCATATTCGTGGGATAGTCTAGTTGTTGCAATAGGTAGCTATGCGACTGCCTTGCAGTTTGATGAAATAATCTCATCCTTGCTATCTGAGAAGATGAGACGAAAAATATGGAGGGCGAAAATAGTGATGCCTTGTCTATACGAGGACGGTCCTAGAACATAAACAAAAATAAATCCTCGAGTGGGAGATCTAAATCTCCAGGAAAACCTGTAAAGGTGTGATGGAAATGCCGAAAGGAAGGGAACTTCAAAAAGGACTATAGATATAAATCTCCTAAGAAAGGAAAGGGATCTGATGATGCTCCTTCTGCAGAGTTGAAAACCACCTCAGATTAAGGTGGGAATGTGTACTTGGCTTCTTCTTCAAATACACACATAGATCATGAGGCATGGTTGATTGACTCAGGTGCATCCTTTCACTTCACTCCCCACAGGGATTGGTTCTACGAGTATGATAAATATGATGGTGGTGATGTCTTCCTAGGGGATGACAGGAAGGCTATAATCATCGGTCGCGGAAAATTCAAGTTGAAGTTGCAAGGTGGAAGGATTAGAACACTTCAGAGCATTCTGCATATTCCTACATTGGTCATAAATCTGATTTCTGTAAGGAAGCTAGCTGATGTATGTGTAAAAACAATGTTCGAGAAAGATACCTGCAATATGGTTTGAGGAGCACTGGTATTAATGCGGGGAGTTTGGATTGGAACTATACAAGCTTCAGGGTACCATTGTTATTGATGGGTAAAACAATTATGTGGTTCTTGAAAGTGGAGCAGAAAATCTAGTGGTTTTTTGAGAAAATGCCATGTTATGGCATCAAAGGTTTGGACATATTGGAGAGAAGGGTCTTCAAATACTTCATGGTAATGGTATGGTAGAAGGTATGTCTAATTTCTCTATGGATTTTGATTTCTATGAAAATTGTGTATATGGGAAGCGGAATAGAGTGAGTTCACCCTCTGGCCCTAAGAGGGCAAAACAGATATTAGAGCTTGTGCACAATGATGTGTTTGGACCTGTGTTGGTTCCATCACTGGGTAAGTCTATGTATTATGTATCATTTATAGATGAATTCTCAAGGAATACATGAATATATTTACTCGGGAATAAATATGATGTCTTTGAAAGGTTTAAACAATTTAAAGCTCTAGTGGAAAACCAAACAGAGAAGAAGATAAAGGTGTTGGTGGCAGAAAACAGTGGAGAGTTTTGCAAGAATGAATTTGAATATTTCTGTAAGAAGTGTGGTATAGCATGGCAAAAGACTACTCCATACACACCTCAGAAAAATGGAGTTGTAGAAAGAATGAATAGGACGATGATGGAAAAGGAAAAAAGCATGCTTAGTGGTGTCAAATTAGGACAAGAATTATGGGCAGAGGCAGTTGAGATTGCATGTTACCTGGTCAATAGATCACCTTCATCAGCATTGGAGGATAAGACTCCACAAGAGGTATGGACCAGTAAGAAACCCTCTCTTTCACATCTGAGGGTATTTGGATGTGATGCATATGTACATGTTCCAAAGGAGAAAAGAACCAAGTTGGATAGTAAATCTGAAAAGGTGCATATTTATTGGGTATAAGGATGGTTTAAAAGGTTATAAGATTTAGAACCGAGAAAAAAGAAAAGTTGTGTACAGCTGCGATGTGGTGTTTAGAGGAGTGAAATATGTTATTAAACATGAAGTCCTACCAAAGGAACCTGAGAAGATAGAGTTTGAGCTAAAGGAAGAGGATTCAAACTCTACAGTAGAAGAGGAAACAGAAGATGAAGAGCCACAAAATCCTAATGTGAGAAGATCAATTTGAGAAAGAAGGCAGCCAGAAAGGCATAGTCCAACTGCTTTCTGTTCAAATTTTGCCTTATCTATTACTGATGATGATCCCAAAACTATCAGGGAAGTAGTAGATTGAGAGGATGGAAACTCTCGAAAGAGGCCATGGTTGATGAAATGGCATCTTTGCACAAACATGAGGCTTGGGATCTGGTGGAGTTGTCAGCTGGAAGGAAACACGTTGGCAGTGAATGGGTGTTTAAGAAGAATATGAATGCAGAAGGCAATGTGGAGAAATACAAAGCTCGATTAGTAGAAAATGGTTATTCCCAGGTGCCGGAATTGATTTTGGTGATATTTTTTCTCCTGTTACGAAGGTAGCTTCTATTAGATTACTTTTATCTATTATTGTTGCTTTTGATTTTGAGGTAGAACAGATGGATGTGAAGACAATATTTCTTCCCAGGGATCTGGAAGAAGAGGTATACATGAAGAAACCTGAAGGGTTTGTGGTGAAGGGTAAGAAAGAACTGGTATGTAGGTTAAAAAAGTCTTTGTATGGGTTAAAACAATCATCAATGATGTTGTATCAGAAATTTGATACATATATATGGGGACTTGGCTTCAATGCAAGCAAAGCAGATCATTGTGTGTATTTTAAATTAATTGGTGACCTTGTTATTTATTTGGTCTTATATGTGGATGATATGTTGGTGATTGGAAATAACAAAGAAATTATCCAGGAATTGAAGACCCAATTGTCCTCCAAATTCGACATGAAATATCTTGGTGTTGCAAACTATATTTTGGACATGGAAATTAAATGAGATCGGGAAAAAAGGAAGCTTTGGTAAAACTAGAGGAAGTATGTCGAGACAATATTGCATAGGTTTAATATGCAAGATAGTAAACTAGTGAAGGTTCCTATTCCTATCAGTGTAAAATTATTTGTTGAACAGTGTCCCGAGACATAAGAAGAGGAAGAGGACATGTCTCGTGTTCCATACGCAAGTGCATCCAGTAGCTTGATGTACGCAATGGTTTGTACTAGACCAGACATTGCACAAGCAGTGGGAGTATTGAGTAGGTTTATGTCAAAACCAGGGGAGGAGCATTGGATAGCAGTGAAGCGGATTTTCAGGTATTTGTGTGGCACTAGTGGTTATCGTTTGTGCTACCAAGGAAGACCAGGATCAGACAGAGTTTTGGAAATTTGTGGCTTTGTTGATGTAGACTGGGCTGGAGATTTGGATCAGAGAAGATATATAAGTGGGTATGTGTTTAACCTGTTTGGAGGTGCAGTCAGTTGGATGAGCAAGAGACAGTCTGTAGTGGCACTTTCAACTACAGAGGCAGAATACATGGCAACCACTCATGCAAGCAAGGAAGCAGTTTGGTTGCAGATATTGTGTTCAAGTATGGGGTTGGTACAACGAGCTATAAGGATAGACTGTGACAGCCAAAGTGCAATTTTCTTAGAAAATAACCCTACTTATCATTCAAAGACAAAGCACATTGATGTTTAGTGTCACTTTGTGAGGGATATGGTTGAGGACAAAATGGTGTTGCTGGTAAAGGTGGACACTTTAAAGAATGTTGCAGATGCATTGACGAAGTTTGTGAGCACTGAGAAGTTTTCTTGGTATGGAGAAACAATGGGCGTTGCAGGACTGGACCAATGACTAAGCTCTCCTGTGGCCCCCCGTAGAAAGAAAACAAAAAGTGGGATAATGTTGGGTGTGTGTATATTCTTTCCACGACTAGCCCCCCTAAGGGGTTCATGGGAGCACCTCGCGGAAAAAAAATTTGGACCCTATATTAGGTGGGCGAACTTACTTATGGTTTTTTGCATGGTTTTCGCACATGGTTTTGGGCATGATGGTTTTCATTCCATGCTATTTTCATAGATCCAGTCAAGGGAACTATGGTTATGTTCTAATCCAGGGTTAATGGATTGGGGTTTATGGATGCTTTGGCATGCATATATATGTTTTGTAACATTGAAAGGAATATAATGAAAAATCAATTTGGCAGTCCCGGTTTTGGGATCCAGGGGAAAATATCTGTGTATATCAGTTTTATGTTTTATGCTCTTGTCATTGCTTATTTTTTGTTTTTAGAATTCTTATGCAGGAAATTTTTGTATGGGGTTAAAACCTACAAGACCAATCTAACTTAGTATGATACATATAACATCAATATATTAATTTAATAACCCTAATAATCAAGTTAACTATAATATAACAATAACAAGTTAACCTATAACATGCTCATCAACAACATATAACATAATCATCAAGCTATCTAACATAAAACAAAACTAGTAATGCATATAACCACAGGTTACTATCGTTCATGACTATCTGAAACATGTGCATATGACTACACTAATCAACTAGCATCTATCATGTATGTAACCATAAAATAAATAGACATGTACATAAACCTAATGTATATAACCCTTTTGCATATAACAATCCTTAACCTACATACATGCATGCCCAACATACAAACTTGTATGATGACATTCTCTTGCCTCGAAGTCCAATGTTGCAAGTTCACTTTGGTGATCTACATCTCCTACTCTATCTCAGCCAACACATCAACATCATAACAATCAACATCATAACAATCAACATCATAACAACCAACATCATCATGATGACCTAAAATTCATACAATGACCTCACAATGCATGTTTGACCTACTATACATGCATAATTATAACCATGACAATGCATGCATAACAACATATAGACACCGACCTACATAAAAAATGCATATACAACCATACACTCATGACGACACACTCGACATCCACACCATCAACTTTCCATGGAAACATCACTATAGCCATGACTCATACCATACAAATGCAACAAGCACATGGTCTACAAGCACAAGGAACACATATGCAACTGACATGAATGCATTACCAACACACAGCCCATCCAGTCCAAGGGGTGAACCATGCTCGAATACCACTCTAGCACCCTCCTCCCACATCTACCCAAGTAACCAGCCAACTAGGGTAAACATGTGAAAAGAAGTTACTATGATATGATTTGACTTCCTAAGTCACATTAAGGAAGTGGAACTAAAAGAAACACACCATACAGACCTTCAACATCAGTAATAGGACCCCTAGGAACCATCCCAACCTTTCTTTTGACCAACCCCTGGGTCCCGCTAAGTATTTAAACTATTAAACCTCTGGATGCTCCCATGCTATGGGCATGCCAACGTCCAAAGAGCTCTGGACGCTCCCACAAGCCTGCATGCATGCGTCCATGGACTATTTCTAGTAGACATGTGCGAGAGTCTGGAGAATTTAAGGAACTTTTAAAGCCTAGAATTTCGGCCACTACCGAGAACTTGTTATAACTTTCGGGATCCATTAAACACATGATGACAAGACTAATAAACTAAAAACTAACTCTAATACTAAGCATCGTTGTCCCCAACCAGTATTGACATTCTATCAAACACTTGGCGTGAATGGAATCTACAGGATTAAATAATAGATCTAAGCATGGGGGTCTCCTACTTAGCTGAGATTCACTATGAGGCATTATTTCCTTATCACTTTAGCTGCAATTTCATCCATTAGGCCATAGATACATTGTTCATTCATATACAAGTAGAAACATGATGGGAGCCATATATAGCCACTATCATAATACATATTCATAGCCAACATAATAACAATAGAAATACCAAGGATACAATAGTCATAAAATCCACATATAAACCAATATAATACTCATGAGATAACAGGGATAAATAACCTCCTATTAATGATGCAAAATCCAACCCGGTATGGAACTACCATGTTCCACCCGAGCATAGAATGGATAAGCCAAATCTCTCTTCAGACTTTCACCCTCATGCCATATTCCAAGCATGAATGTGGGATCTCATAAAACATATCAATCAAGACCATCTAGGGCTTCCAGAGGCCAAACCACCTCAACCCATCAAACAATGGTTCCACCTCACAATCAAACATCACAAAATCTTCAACAGATTGGTCTCTACCCAAGCCTTCCAGGGCTCCAGAGCATTTGTTCCAACTCAGGTTCTAGGACTAGTAACTCAACCCACAGTTTTCATTGGGCTTCTAGAGCGTTTGTCCAACCAAGGCTTCTAGGACTAGTAACTCAACCCACCAAGGGCTTCCAGAGCATTATTCCAATCAAGGCTTCCAGGACTAGTAACTCAAACCAAGCTATTACAGGGATTCCAAAGTGTTTGTCCAACTAAGGCTCCAGGAACTAATAACTCGACCCAAGCTAAAGGAAACATGAGAAACAACTAGAAAATCAAAGAAATAAATCCACAAAACCATGGCTATCTAGGAAATGAAAAGGCTAGGGAAATCCACTGTCAATCCAAGCAATCCTCCATTCCAATGACAGATCATGACCAAGAAACCACATGCATGTACCATGCATGCCAAAACTAGTGAGGAAAACATACATGCAACTCGGTATCTACAAGCAAAACCTGTTGTAGTTTTTGATCCCGATGTCCTCTTACGCTTTCCTTCTCTTCCTTTGCCTTCTTGCTCCAAAAATCCAAGTATGCTACACTCTCCAAGTGTGCTCCAAGAAAACTCTAAGTGCCCAAGAATATGAGAGAGAGAGCTCCAAAACTAAATTGTCCAAGCTTAGCCAATGATCCTCAGAAGCCTTTCTATTAATGAGGCCTATATTTTCTTCATTTTCCATTATTTTCCTTCATTTTCCTCCTCACATGAAACCTGTGACCTTTCACCTCCCTTTTCTCCTAATTTCCATTATTTCCATAAATAATTGTGCCAAAAATGCCAAATAATACCTCATGCCTTTCCAAAGCCTTAGCCATTGCCTTTACTAATTTCCCTAGCCATAATAAACCGAATGAACACCCACTAGGATGTTTTCCCGACCATTAAGCTTGGAATATGTATCCCATCATCGTTGTCTTATATATTTTTACATGGATTTTTAACCAGGGTTGTTACAGACACTGCAAGGGTGACATACATAAATTACCTAGTAAAAAAAGACGTTCAAATTCTTAGTTCATGAGGAGGAACCTGTGTTGGTTGATGGCTTGAGCAAACGACATTTGCGAAGGGAAGAACAGCAGAAAAAATTTACAATTTTGAATCGTAACGGTCAATTTATGGAGGAGCGTGGGTGGGGGAAACAAGGAAGTGGTGTGGGGGTGACACGTGGTGCGATAGGATTGGACAAGGAGTAGGGGTGGATAGCCTATGAAGTCTCGTGCTTGCATGCCACACTCGATTGATGGGCATTCCCTACCTGTTGATGTTGTTGTTGCGCTGGCATGTCGAGTGGCGTGCCTAGTCCCCACCCTCTAATGGGGTGCCTGAAATGGTTCGAGAATGGAGTTCAACCCCCCTTGAATCAATCCTGGTCATTGATCGGTTGTGTCTTGCTTCTTGAATTTGACTCTTTAGGGGGGTATGAATCAGCTTAATTTTCACACTATTTTCCCTACTAGAGTCTCAATGGGATCGGGCAGATTTGGGATGGACATCGATCTGCCCGATAAGTGTCTATCAGTTAACCTTTTGATGTAAAATGTAGGGGAGACCCACATTCTGTTGCCTTTTCTTCTTCTTCTTCTTTTTTAATCTTCCTCTTTTTTATTTTTTATTTTATAAAGTTTTCAATTGACCTCTATATACAAAAACAAGTCCTCTTCTGCAACATGAACATTGAAAGGAAAAATTAGGAGGATACAACATGATCAACCTGTTCCTAGTTACATGTTCATCATTAACCAATATTAGTCATCTGAATCATGCTATGGTAGCTGAATATTCCAAGTATTTATGCATGCGCATCCATTACTGTATGGACCTAACATATCTTCATGCATCTAACATATCATTATTTAATACCT
Source organism: Pinus taeda (assembly GCA_000404065.3). Classification (NCBI taxonomy): domain Eukaryota; kingdom Viridiplantae; phylum Streptophyta; class Pinopsida; order Pinales; family Pinaceae; genus Pinus; species Pinus taeda. The sequence goes on along the minus strand of APFE030710855.1, from coordinate 50,093 downwards.
ATTCAATGGACATGCATCATTGAACTGTTTCATCTCTTGCATTTCTATCATGCCTATGTTATTATTTGTCAGCATATGAAAACTTCTCAAAACATTAAAGAAAAGTATTAAAACTAGTGAGAGATAAGTTAAGATATCCCCCCTCACAGTTATGGTTGCATCACTTGGCCATAAAATTTTGCAATTTCATTGGGTTTCTCTAGGGAATATAGTCAGCATCTTACATCTTTATCTTGCTACATCAAACTCAAGTTAGTCGGTAAACAACATCAATATATTCATAGATAAAGAAAAATAAGACATATAGAACTACACATGCATGCATAACTATATCATTTCATATTTTCTTGAGCCCATTCAGGTTCAATGATAAACCTTATCTCTGATACCATTTTATCACATACCCCTACTAAATTATCCTAACCACTTACAAAATATTAATTTTCATCTCTCATACATTTTCTAAAATACTTTACATGTAAACATTTTTTCAAATACTTTGTATGCAACCAATTAGGTTTTTTTTTTTTTTGTGTGGACATTTTGTATGACATCAAATAAGAAACATTGCTTTGCTTTCACTTGTAACATACTAACTAAAATATACCACTCAATCATTGTTATGAAACCAGCTCACAAAAAGATAGAAAAGAGAGATGAACGCCTTAGAATTTAGCCTCTTCAAGGGGGAAACCTCCTTTACATTACACAAATGAACAATTATTGGATGGTTCAAATGTCAAAACCTCCTTTCTATATATAGGAGTCTAAGGAGTCACAATATAACCCAGCCGACCTAACAATAATAATATAAAGCCACAAAAATAACAATAGAGGGATTCTATGGGGCACAGTGATAAAAATATGGGGACAATGGGGCACAACAATATTAATAAGGGTACAACTACAATAGTAATGGGGTAATCACTAGTATTATAGGGACCTAACATGCCCCTCTCCTTAAAAAAAGTGTTGTCCTCAATGCTTGAGTAGTTCTGGAT
>APFE030710855.1:6009-46860 GCA_000404065.3 Pinus taeda | reverse complement strand
CCACATGTTGGGTGTAGCTGGTGTATTCGGCGGCTCGGGGCATCAATTACTGATAATAATGCTTTACTATGCCCTTTGAATTCCTTCAAACTAATTTTTCAAACCAAGCTTATGCAAAAAATTTAAAAAAAACTACACACCTTTTTTCACTTTGTAGGAGCTTGATATTGAATTTGATGTATTTCTGTAATTTCGGATCAGCCAGTTCTGAAATTGCGATTTGTAGTGGCCCTCTGCGTCCTCTTTCCAATGCCACCAGTCTAAACCAAATTGGATTCTCCAAGAAAGAGTTATGCACAATCTCCCAAGATGACCTCATTATAGACCTTTCTAGAATAGTGAACTTGTATGAAGTGCCATGTGTCACTGTTTCAACCTTTGCCACTGAAAAATATATACAAGAAACTACATTCCATCCTCTTTCTGTACCTTCTTACAAAATTTCAATATGATGCTCAGAGCGAAAGTTATGACAATTTTTCCTAGGTCACCTGCTTGGAATGTAATTTAGGAGTCTGCAAAAATACCAACTTCCTCAGATCATATCTCTGCAAATATAGTGCGTAAATCTCTGAAATTCGGACCCGAGGTTTAGTGTGATTTCATCTCAAATGGGTTTTTTTTCTCAGAAACGTCGCAGAAAAAAAGTTATAGCGAAAATGCCACAATGACCTATTTGGAGCAGCGAAACCCTAGAATCCAAAGCTCTAATACCAAATGTTATGAAACCAACTCACAAAAAGATAGAAAAAAGAGATCAACGCCTTAGAATTTAGCCTCTTCGAGGGGGTAACCTCCTTTACATTACACAAATGAACAATTCTTGGATGATTCAAATGACAAAACCTCATTTCTATATATAGGAGTCTAAGGAGTCACAATATAACCCAACCGACTAACAATAATAATATAAAAGCCACAAAAATAACAATACAGGGATTCTATGGGGCACAGTAATAAAAATATGGGGACAATAGGGGCACAACAATATTAATAAGGGATACAACTACAATAGTAATGGGGTAATCACTAGTATTATAGGGACCTAACAATCATGCAGGTTTTGATTTCTATCTTTGATGTATTTTATCAAATAGTTTGCATGCAAATTGTAATAAAACACAATTTAACACCTTTTTTCAAATTCTTTGCATGCAAATAAGCATATATCAGCTATACTGGTATTATTATAAAACAATACTAACATACAACATTACTATCACCATTCAGAAAACAACATTTTCATTGGGGCATTTCATCAAACAATTTGTATGCAATGTATCATTGAATTATTTAGGCATTTCTTCAAGCACTTTGCATGCAAACTAATATAAAAACTTTCTCAGGGCATATCTCCAAAATTATTGCAATCTAATTTTAGTGGGAGATTCTCTCACTATGTTCCACGTTTCAACCTTTGGAATCTCCCAGATAAAAAGCTATAGAAAAAATGCCAACATGACCTATTTCATGCATGGTTTAGGAGCATCCAAGAAGCTCAAATTCCTTTGATAATATCTCCCAAAATATCACAACCCAAGATCTGAAAATTGGACTCGATGATCAGCATGATTTCCCTTCATGTGATCCAAGTTTTAGCTTATGGAGCCTCCCAGAAGAAAAGTTATAACATAAATTCCACCAACCTATTTGATGCATGATTCTAGGAGCATCAAGGAAGCTCAACTTCCTTTAATCACATCTCCTCAAATATCGAGACTCAAGATTTGAAATTTGGAACAAATGATTAGAGATATTTCCCTTCATTAAGGTCCAAGCTTCAGCTTTGGAACCTTGCACAAGATAAGTTATAGCATAAATGCCAAAATGACATATTTAACTATGCATTTAGGAAGCCCAACTTCCTCTAATCATATTTCCTAAAATTTCGTGACCCAAGACCTAAAAATTAGACTAGAGGATTAATGACATTTCCCTTCACTACGGTACACGTTTAAGCTACTGGAACCTCCTAAAAGAAATTTTATGGCATAAATTCCAACATGACCAGTTTAAAGAAGAATTTAGGAAGCATATCTTCCTCAACCAATGTTATTACAAAATTTAATACATATAAAAAGCTACATCCAAATAGTATAACAGCAACAACCATGACAAATTTTTTGAAGGGTAAATGCACATACATATAAACTTGTTGAAAAGAGCAATTAAATAATCATGCATAAGAGATACTTATCTTGAGTCAAATATTTTGGAATCTAGAACTGAAGAAGGGTGGGACACTCTCCACCCAACTATAGGCTCAGTTATGCTACAAACTTTTTCATAGTTGGCCACCCCTAAGCCAAATCTTGATGCATTGAGGGAAAAACTAAACTCATGGATTTAGTACATAGTTTTCAGACCAAATTTAACACAAGAAGTAAAGGTTACTCCCCTCCATACACAGGAAATAATATGAGTGTTCGGTCTTTCCATTCCTTGACTAGGCCCATAAACGTCACAAATGACAATGAAGGTTTACACAACACAAGGGAGATCTTCTTTGATCTCTATAGTCCCTCGACCCTCCCTTCTTCAGTGCTCTCTATGCCACACATAAACAAGACAACTCATAGTCATAAGATTCATCCAATCCAAGGAAAAATCACAACACATGTAATTCATGTTACACAAGTTATCACCAATTCTCATGCCAATTCAAATTTCGAAGTGAGAAAGAAAAAAATCAACGTATGAGAGAGTAATATAAGAGAGAAAAACTATAAGCTTAACAACTGAGAAGAAGAACCCCTTGGTTGTCCCTCCCCCTTATTTTTATAATCACTCCTTGACCCTTCATCTTCCCAACCTTTTAGATTCTTGGGAAGACTAATCATCACAGTAATTGGAAATATTCACCCAAGGTATATTTTTCCTCTCAATTCAAGTGTTCCCCCTCCAAGGCATTATAATATGTTGGTTGACCCCTTTCTTAAGCTTTAGCATTTTTATTAAGGAAAATAAACATTATAACATATAATATATTTTGACAACATAACATCAATGCTAGCGCACCAACATTATATTTTCTTAATTACATTACAAAATTTGGGGTAATGAAAGGTGTGTCACTTTTCATCTCAAACTTCATTGCTCAATTATGCATTAGCAGATAACCCCATACTCACCGAGGAAAGGATTTGCATGCTAATGAAAGAATGACCTTGTTAGAGGCATCAAAGGAATACAACAAAATCTAAAATGCAAAAGTGTAGGCTGCATAAGAAAGTAACGTGTGCTACAACATCATCCCATGCAGAGTTATTCCCATGGAAATTGAAGCAAAAATCCACACCATCCAAAGAGATATATAAGTGTTGCCCTCACTCCCTACAACATCAATCATTATTCCCTTGCACACTTAGCGGAAGAAAAGTGTTGATATTAACAAGAGGTTATCTACTATATGGTACACAAATGCAAATGGTGCTACATCGTGAGTAAACATGGTCTCCAACACTAAATCTTACTCCAAAATTGATATTTGGAAATCTTATGCTCTCTTTCCAAAAGGTGATACTTATCTATGATATTCATTTATCTTATTCCACTTTAATTTTAACATTTTCTTTCGACAAACCAATAATTTCAGCATGGATGAGATGAAGGCATGGGGTTTATTTCTAGTCAACTAGAATGTGGGCCTAGTTTGTAATAGAAATGTTGTTGTGGCTAGAGCCACGAAGATGGAAATGAAGGCCAAGTTTGAGAGAACATGGAATGAGAGAGTAGGTTTTCAACAACGAAGAGAAAGAGAGGTAGATGGGAACACATATGGGAGTGAGTTTTTAGAGTCTAGAAATGGGAGCAAGGGTTTCAAACTACAAAGAAACGATAAGATAAATGCCAAGGATTGCTTGGAAGCTTAAAAATGAAGACATGATGGGCTCAAAATGGGCAAGACATTTATAAATGAGAACTTCTTTGATGCCATTTTTGGACTACAACAAAAATTAGAGATAAGTTTTACTTCATTTATCATTGAAATGTTAGACACATAAATACATGTTAATGATGGATTCATATCCCAAGGTCTCTTGGACTCCAAACCATACATATTCCTCACAATAACCCAAAAAAAATAGGTGTCTAGCAATCAGCAATAAGTTGTCCTTTGCTTGCATTGTAGCACAAAGATTGTAGGCATTGACTTGTATCATAACCTACAGTTCATAGAGACTAACTTACATCATAGTTAAAGGACCAAAGGTGTTGATAATGAATATCATCTCCATTAGATTGAAGGTTGTGGCCTTGTGTATATGATATTTTGGACTATTTTATTATTGTTGTTTTTTTTGTGCATATTGACAACCTATTTAATTATGGGGGTTTAGCTATTAGATTGAGTGAACCGATTTTTTATAACTCTTGAGCTTGAGGCCATAACATTGTCAAGCATAGTGTTGTCATTGATGACAACCAATTTCATGTCATTGATGTCAAAGGAGGGACGATGTTTTGGTTTTCAAAGAAAGGAGAATGTTGGGCATAGTATGTCATGTCATTAATGTCAAAGAAGGTACGATGTTTTGGATGTCAAAGGAAGGAAACTGTTGGGCATAGTGTTGTCATGTCAAAGGAGTATAATACCTTGGGAGATCATTAAGCATTTGATTGACCCATCAATGATGTCATCTTGCCATGGAAAATCATTAAGGATTTTATTGACACATTAGTGATGTCGAGAAGACATGATGGACTAAATATTATTGAGAATTTTTTTAAGTCATGATGATAAAATGAGTATGTAGATGGTCTAGTTGGATAGTCCTCTTTGATAACTTTCCAATGGTATATTACACTTGGTCAAACTACTCCAGAATGTGAAGATAAGCTAGTTTGAAAGTGACATTGGTAAAAAGGATCAAAAACACCAAATTTTTTAATGTTTGTGCATCTTCATGGCAGATCCATGCATTTGTGAGAAATTAACGACAGTTGGCACATAGACATGTGCAGATTTAACGAGCTTAAACACCATGCACCTCAGGGAAAATCAGTGGTTATGGACATCATGTATGGCAGATGGAGCGGAAACCTGCATGATGGTTAATTGAGGTCACCCTATCCCCATGTCCTCTGGCCTCTGCCATGTAAGAACAATGGAAACATGAAACATGGTAGGTGCTAAGTGGTCCTTTAATTGGATGCCACATGGACCCTTCAATGGTATGACACGTGGATTAATGATGCAGGATAGTGATAACATGTTAGCATAGTATTGGTGACAAGTCACAGCATAAGTACACACAGATAATGATGTGGATGTACACATGAATGATGACATAGTAGTATGATGAACAACATGGAAGAATAACACAGTTCCACGTGGCATGTCTAGTCAGTAGTTTTGGGGGGCCAATCAAGCCAAATTTGAGTGACATGTGGCATCACTCAAAGAGTGCTATATGGCATGATGGCATTATGTTGACATCAACATCAAATTAACCATTTACCCATGAGGACTAGGTCATATGACACAGTCATATGGAGGATTGGGAAAGCCCTAGGTGATACTATGGTCATGTTTTAGGCATCAAATCAGTTCATATGGAAGTTTCTACATTAGCACAAAATTCACATTTATGTAATCCCAAACTCAAATTGACGTCATCCCTAGTATGGCCTGGGGGCACCCGCACACACATACATATATATTTGTGTGTGTGTGTGTGTGTGTGTGTGTGCGTGCTGGTACGGTGCATAATTGTATCAATTGATCAATCAGTCTTAGACATAATACACAAGCATGGTTCTATGATGGTGAAGCACAAACGATTTTCATTTGGTTATGAGGGCAAGTCTTGCTTTATCATTTGGCATTATGGATCGATCTAAGATGTAATAACATGGTTTTGTGGCGGTGAAACATGAATGGTATTGATTTGGTTATGGGTGTGAGTCTTGGTTTATCATTTAGCATTATGGATTGGTCTGAGACATAACAACATGGATCTATGGTGGTGAAGCATGAATGGTTTTGATTTGGTTACGAGGTCGAGTCTTGGTTTGGAATTATGGATCTAGTGTTATACATAACAACATGGCTTTGTGGTCAAGCCCAAATTTTGTTTTAGTTCTATCATGAGTTTGAGTGCTCGTCGGAGATTGAATGTATAACATGGCAATGTGGTTAAGCACGAAGTTATTTTGGTTATTTCATGAGCTCAAATTCCTAGTGAAACAATTTATCTGGGACAGAATGTATGGCATGGATCTTGGTTAAGTATGAAGGTTTCGACTATGTTGTGAGAACGAGTCATGGTACATTGGTGGTTTTCTGCATGAGATAAAAAAAATGTAAGGTGAAAAATTCTTTGGCTTTGTCATGAGGTCGAGTCTTGGCTTATCATTGGGAAGGTTTACCATTTGAACCACAATGAACAGTGTGGAACAGTAGTCAAGTGTGATGATTCTTCGGTCTCTCACAAGGTCAAGTCTTAGCTTATCATTGATTTTGGCCTATGGTTTGACTCACTTAAAAACATTTTTTTATGACTAGCATAAACAAGTGACATGGTAGTTGAGTTTCTTTTGAGTCTAACTGCTCCACGGGAGGTCACAGGTTCAAGTTATGTCGAGATCACCAAAATAATTTTTTTGGGTTTGAAGTGCATTCTACCAAACCCTTTGTTAGAGAAATAAAATGCATTTTGTCAAATGCGCACTAGAAAAGTGCATTTTGTAGATTGCGGATTGGAAAGGTGCATTTTGTTGAACAATTCATTTTTATTATGTTTTGTGGTTCATTTTGAGGCCAAAATTGATTTTTTAAAAGGGGAAAATGGATATTAATTTTTTTGGTAATCTAAAAGGGAGACATGAAAATTCATGCAAACATTTTTCTTCTTTTTTTTTGCTAAGTTGTGTGAGTCCTGAGATGACTGCACACTTAAACTTTGGATTGAGAAACTGTGAGCTAGCGGCATCTAATCTATCAAAATCACTTGGGGATCACACCCGGCATGGGCCACACTAGCCCTTAACATGGTTGGATTTTTACCCATAAAATTTTGAATCGATGACCTTCACATCACAGAGTGCCTTAATAGTACATCCCATCACCATATATTCTACACCCCATGGGCTCATGAAGACAGTTTTAGAAGATAAGAAGTTGTATTACATTTATTGTTATCAAAATGTTCTTAGGCATATGAATAGGTTTAGTTTAGGTACAAGAAATGAATAAAAGGCTACTATTGATGATTGAAGAACATGTTGAGACAACATTGATATGATCATATTTGGAAGAGGTATTTATTGTGTTGAGCTTGTGGATCTAGTTTAAAATATTGTGAAAAGTGGTCCACCTTATTTTGGTGAAGGAGATGGGCTCCTCTATCAAAGGTTGGTGCCTTAATGAGGTTGGAACCTACATCAAGTTGGTGCCTTAATCAGGTTGGAGCATAGAAAAAATTGGTGCTTGCATATTTTAGAGGTTGATGCCTCATTCAGGTTGGATCCTATAACAAGTTGGTCCTTGCATATTTCATAGGTTGGTGCCTTAATTAGGTTGGATCCTACAACAAGTTGATGCTTACATATATTTGGGGGTGGTGCCTCTAGAAGGTTGGTGCCTACAAACTAATCTTGGGGGTTGGTGCCTCTAGTAGGTTGGTTCTTGTAAATTAATATTGAGAATTGGTACATCTAGCAGGTTGGTGGCTACAAATTGATGTAATTAAATATTGAAGAAGACAAAAGACCTATGGTTTTCTCCTGCAAGTGTTTCCATATACATATGGTGTTCTCATGTGTTCATGTGATGATTGCCTTTATTAATGGATTGTTATGTTTTCAATTATGATGAATTGTGAAATTGTTTAAATTGGACATTACACTAATTCACCCACTCCTCCTAGTGTAATCATTATTCTAAAAATTGGTATCAGAGAAAGTCCATTCAAAAATAGTTAATGACTAGAAGGTTAATCACAAGCAACATGGGAAATCTTAGATCCTCAGGTAAGCCTCCTTAGTTTGACAGGACAAACTATGATTTCTAGAAAATAAGAATGGAAAACTACATCATGTCTTTAGGTATTGATGTATGGATAGTTGTGAGAATCACTTCCAAGTACGTACATGTCCTCCCACTAATGTGGTTGGCAAAGCTCTCTATACATTTAATGTAGTGGCAAAGAATGCCATCTTAAGTGGTTTATCAAATATTGAAATTTTCAAAGTAATGCATTACAAGTTAGCCAAAGAACTGCAAGACAAGCTTAAAAGTTGTTTTGAAGGGGATGAAAAAATAAAGAATGCTAAGATGCAAACATATAGAGGATAGTTTGAAAGTTTGAAAACGGAAGAAGATGAAAACATTGCCTCATATTTTCTTCGAGTCGATGGTATTGCCAATACAATTAGAGGTCTCGTTGAAATATTCAAAGAAACTAATATTGTTTGTAAATTATTGTGAACACTTCCCTCAAGATTCAATCCTAAATTATCAACCATTAAGGAACTATCCAACATTAAAAAGTTAAACTTGGATACCCTTCATTGAAATCTTACTGCATATGAACAAAGGATGAAAAAGGAGAATACAGGATCCATAGAAGCCACAGTTAATGTAGCTAAGGAAGGAAGCAAGCATGTGACTCAAAAAGACTCCAATCATGAATCAGATGAAGTAGAAGCCAAATTTGTAAGAAATTTAAAGAAAGGAACTGGAAATTTCAAAGGAAATCTTATATTTAAATGTTTTAAATATGGAATAATAAATCACTATGATTCTATATGTCCTTACACAAAAATAAATGACAGTGATGATGAAGTAAAGTTCAAATCTAATATAAGATGAAGTGTCAAAAGTAGAAGCTTGTACTCCAAAGAAGACAATGATTATGAAAGCAATGAAAGCATGTTTGATGATGAAAGAAGAGAGATATTGTTCATAGTTGAAGAAGTGATTGAAGAATAAGTAGACTATGAAAGAGAACTCATAAATGCTTGGAAGAACTAAGATCCCTAAGAAAAAAGGAGATCAACTAGAATAACAACTACAAGAATATAATGATAAATATCATGATGCATATTCTATTATCTCTATCTAAATTTAACTAGAAGAAACCAAGATGATAAAAGATAGTTTGTTAAAACAGTTAACAGAGAAGGAAGAAAACTATGAAAATTTTGAATAAGAAATTGCTCTTATGAGAGAAGAATTAGAAAATGTCTCACAAAATCTCAATTGAAAATTTAATCTCCTTAAATTTTCTAAGTCATTAGATCACATCCTTAGCTTACAGAGGTATCCCCTCATCAAAACAAGCCTCAATTATTAGGAAGATCGTGAGAAATCCAAAGATGAAGCTCCATCAAGGACACGAAATGAAGAATATCTTAAGAGCTATGTTGATACAATCATAGGATCCAACAACAACAAAATTTAAGACTCCATTCAAGTAGAGGATCATCCTAAGCACGTTCACTTCAACATCTCAGGTGACACTCAGAAAGGAATTAGGAACTAGAAAGATAAAACTACCCCAAGCAAGGAAAGAAACCAAATGAGGATATAAGAACCACTATATTATAAAATCTTCTCAAGGGATCTAAAAGAAACAACGAAATAGGAGTCAAAGATCAACAAAGAGTTGAATATCTTTAAAGGAATAACTTCAAAGGAAATTATTCATCAAGACAACTCCATTCAGCTAGATATCAAAATATGTTTTTTGGTCATTGTTTCTCATACACAAGATTTGGACATAAAGAAAGGGATTGCAAAACCTATGCCATGAATGATTATATCGGACATAGAGGATATTATTAGACTTATAGGAATAGATATATGGTAAATCAAATTAGAAGTTATAACAACGGGTCATATGGGCCATTCTTTCCAATATTCAAGCCTAATAAGAAATGCTTCAAATGCCACAATGAAGGGGATATAGCCAGTGATTACAAGATCAATTTGAGAATCATGGTTCAAGGAAGAAGGCTTCTCTGTTAACCCAAGAATGACACCAATGCATGGAGAAGGAAACAAAAAGAGCCAAGGATAGATCCAAGCACTCAAATCTAATCCACTGGTGAAAGCTTCTTCAAGTATATATGTGTGATTGAGATGGAACTTGAAGGAGTAATAGTATGAAAAATGGATGCAGGAAAAGAGAAGATTGAAAGCAGCCCAAGCATAAGGGAAGCAGCTATCAGACAGAGCAGTTGATAAATCCATGGAAGTTAAGCAGTGATCCAACAATATTGGATGTTGAGACACTTGTATTACATTAAGGTTTTATATAGGTGATATCTCATATGTAAAAGGATTTGTGTAGGGGGAGTATAGCCACACGACAGGGAGAATTTAGGGGAGGAGAGTTTATCCATAGGGGGAGAACACATTCATAGGGGGGTAGGTCCACAGGTAGATATAGGATCAGTTGTGCAACTTTGGCTTGGAAATAAGTAGTTTCTAGATGAGCAACCATTTTTCAATAGGTCTCTTTGTCATAGATGTTAAATGGGGAGAGAAAACAAACATTAACTAATGCGAGAGAAAGTAGATTTTGGACCAACAACTTAGAAATGGGAGTTCATTCCATTGTCGTTAATGACCATCAATATCTATTGGTGTTGTCATCAATGAACATTAATGTCTAGTGGTGTTTCCACGAATGAAAAAGGGGGAGATTGTTGAGAATAGTGTTTTCATTAATGAAAACCAATGTCATGTCATTGATCTTAGAGGAGGTACAATTTTTTGGTTATCAAGGAAAGGATATTGTTGGGCATAGTACGTCATTTTGATGTCAAAGAAGGTATGATGTTTTAGATGTCAAATGAAGGAAATTGTTGGGCATAGTGTTGTCATGTCAACGAAGGTATGATACCTTGAAATATCATTGAGCATTTGATTGACACACCAGTGATATCACATTGCCTTAGAAAATATTGATCATTTGATTGACACATCAATGTTGTCAAGGAGATATGATGGCTTGAATATTATTGATCATTTATGTTAAATTTATGACAATCAAATGAGTATGTAGATGATTTGGTTGGATAGTCACCTCCGAGACCTTTCCAACAATATACTACACTTGGTCAAAATCCTCTGAAATGTGAATATAATCCAATTTGAAAGTGACATTGGTAAAAAGGATCAAAAACACCAAATTTATTAACATTAATGCATCTTCATGGCAGATCCATGCATTTGTCATCAATAAAATACAGTTAGCACACAAACATGTGAACAGTTTAATGAGCTTAAACATTGTGCACCTTAGGGAAAATTTGGTAGTTATGGATGTCATGTATGGTGGATGGAGCATAAACATGTGCAATGGTTAATGGAACCCCCACCCCCCACATGTCCTTGGGCCTCCATCACGTAGGACCAATAGAAATATGACACATGGGAGGTGTCAAGTGGTCCTTTAGCCGGATGCCATGTGGACACTTTAACAACATGACACATGGACTAATGATGCAAGAGAGTGATGACATGGTAGCACAATATTGGTGACAAGTGGAAACACAAGTACACATGGCTAATCACATGGACCTACGCATGAATGATGATGTGGCAGCATGGTAAGTTGTCACATGGCATGTCTATTCAGTAGTTTTTGGTGGAAAATCAAGGAAAATATGAGTGATAAATGGCACCACTCAGAGAGTGAAACATGGCATGGTGATATCACTTTCACATCACCATTGAATTAACAATGGAACCCTAAGGAACAAGTCACATGGTACAATCATATGCAGGATTAGGAAAGCCCTAAGAACTACCCTAGTGACGATCTAAGCGCCAAATCAAGTCATATTGAAGTTTATACATTAGCATCATCTTCAAATTTATGCCAGCCTGTGGCCCAAGGTCACCCGCACACACACACACATATATAGTTGTGTGTGTGTGTGTGTGTGTGTGTGTGTGTGTGTGTGTGTGTGCACGTTTGTGTGTGTGTGTGTGTGTGTGTGTTGGTGCAATGCATAATTGCATCAATCAGTCGATTGATCTTAGACATAATACACAAGCGTACCTCTATGGTGGTGAAGCACAAACAATTTTGATTTGGTTATGAGGGTGAGTCTTGGTTTATCATTTGGCTCCATGGATCAATTTGAGACATAACAATGTGTCTCTATTGTGGTGAAGCATGAACAATTTTGATTTTCTTATGATGGTGACTCTTGGTTTATCATTTGGCATTATGGATTGGTTTGAGACATAATAACATGGCTCTATTGTGGTTAAGCACCAACTATTTTGATTTGGTTACGAGCTCGAGTCTTGGTTTTCTATTATGGATATGCTATGAGACACAAAAACATGGCTTTGTGGTTAAGCTCGAAGTTTCTTTTGGTTTTGTTGTGAGTTTTAGTCCTAGACTGAGATTGGGTGTATGACATGGCTCTGTGGTTAAGCTCAAATTTGTTTTTTTTTATCATGAGCTTGAAGTCGTGGTGAAACAATCCATTTGAGACAAAATGTATGTCATGGCTCTTGGTTAAGTGTAAAAGTTTTGAATTTGTTGTGAGGAGTCTTGGGGAGTCAGTGGCTTTTAGTCTTAGATAAAAAAATGCAAGGCACAAAGGTTTTTAACTTTCTCACAAGGCTGAGCCTTGGCCTATCAGAAGGTTTAACATCTGAGCCACAACGAACAGTTTGGCACAACAGTCAAGTGTGATGGTTCTAGTCTCTGTCACGAGGTCAAATATTAGCTTATCATTGATTTTGGCCTATGGTTTCACTCAAGTTAAAATAATTTTTGACGACTAGCGTAAACAAGTGACACGGTAGTTGAGTTTGTATTGAGTCTGATTTCTCAATAAGAGGTCACGAGTTCAAGTTCTGTCTGGCTTGCCGAAATATTTTTTTAGGCCTTGGAAGTGCATTCTATCGAACGCTTTATCAGATCAATGTAGTGCTTTTTGTCGAATATGCATCAGAAAAATGCATTTTGTAGACTACGAATCAGAAAGGTGCATTTTGTTGAACCATTATTTTTATAATGTTTTATGGGTCATTTTGTGGCCCAAATTGATTTTTGAAAACAGACAAATGGCTAGTAATTTTATTTGTAATCTAAAATGGGGACATGAAAAGTCATGAAGACGAGTTTTTTAAGACAAGAATTTGTATTACTTTTATTGTTATCAGAATGTTATGAGGCATATGAAAAAGTTTAACCTTGGTACTAGAAATGAATAAAAGTATATTATTGATGATTGAAGAACATGTTAAGACAACATTGATCTGATCATATTTAGAAGAGGTATTTATTGTATTGAGCTTGTGGATCTAGTTTGAAAGATTGTGAAAAGTGGTCCACTATATTTAAGTGAAGGAAGTGGGTACCTCTATCAGAGGTTGGTGCCTCCATTAGGTTGGAACCTACAGCATCTTGGTGCTTGGATATTTCATAGGTTGGTGCCTCAATCAGGTTGGAGCATACAACAAGTTGGTGCTTGGATATTTCGAAGGTTGGTGACTCAATCCGGTTGGATCCTATAACAAGTTGGTTCTTGTATATTTCATAGGTTGTTTCCTCAATCAAGTTGGAGACTACAACAAGTTGGTGCTTGCTTATCTTTGGCATTCAATGCCTCCAGCAAGTTGGTTCTTGTAAATTGATCTTGGGGGTTGGTACCTGCAAATTGATTTTGGGGGTTGGTTCCTCCAGCAAGTCGACACCTGCAAATTGTTATAATTAAATATTGAAGAAGATAAAAGATATGTGGTTATCTCTTACAGGGTTTCCACACACATTTGGTGTTATCATGTGTTAATGTGATGATTATCTTTATTAATGGACTGTTATGTTTTAAGCTATGATTAATTGTGAAATTGTTTGAATTGGCCATTAAACCAATTCATTCACCCCCCCATTATAATCATTATTCTAGCAAGCATAGGCGGTACTGCCAACATCTCTAATTGGTTGTTTGGATGGGGGGAAAGAACATTCATGAAGGGCACCTTTTCACAACAATTTGTTTAACTACAAAAATATTAATTTACACCAAGATGACAAACTTCTAGAAGGCTATTTGGATAGAGAAGTTAACTTTATATTAAAACTCCTAACATTGATTATCTATTAATTAGTTAATGCTCAATTATTTCCTTCAAAAGTGTGTAAAATAAGTTTCCTTTAAAGAATCTTGTCAATTTAAATGTTACTTGAGATGTTTTTAAGCCTTATTAGAGTTTAGTTAATTTAAGTTTTCCCTTAAAAGTTCCATAGAAGTATTATTGGGTAGTTGGGCTACTACAAGCATTGAAAATACACATGCATAACATCAACATATTCATTAGTCAATGTTCAATTGTTTCCTTGACAAGTGTGTAACATAAGTTTCCTTTAAGGAATATTTTCAATTGAAATGTTATTTAAGATGTTGTTAAGCCTTATTAAAGTTTAGTTAATTTGATTTTTCACTTAATAGTTCCATATAAGTCTTGTTGGTAGTTGGGTAGTTACAAGCATTGAAAATACACATGCTACCATCAACATATTCATAGGTGCTTCTTTTATGGAAAATGATAATAAGAGGGGCATTGCACTCTGAAATTAACCTATCACTATTAACCCCTCAGGTTGGCAGGATGCATAGTTATAATGCCACTGTAATGTCCCTTACTAATATGTGCCATTAATTCTTAAAAATTCTCTTTGAAGCATTTTTACAAACACTTTGATCAAAGACATTTCATCAAACATATAGCAACAAAGAGGATTGCTATGGTATACACATTTCTTCAAACATTTAACATGCAAATATATATTAAACCCTCATTTAAAAATGGCACAATAAAACTCCAAAAAATTAAATTAATATTTATTAATCGTGAACAACAAATTACATGTTAATTATTTTCTTCCTTAGTTGAAAAATACAATGGGTTTGGATCTGGTAAGTTGCTATGGAAATATGGAGTTCAACAAATGGTTAAGAATTGTGATAAACTGAAGGTATTAACTCAACCCCACCACAAGATAAATTTGGGTTCAAAAGGAGAACTTGATTGCTCCAATAACTCATCCTTCAAAGTGTTGAACTCGACCTCCACAAGGATTTTTTCTTCTACCACAATTCAACCTCCATAAAATAGATAACCCGACCTACAAGATCAAGAACACAACTTCAAGGGATTTGAACTCTAACTATAGGTTTTTGCGTGTGGTTGAAGGTCAACTTAGGTTTCCAATTGATGATTAAATCATCCTACAAAGAGGAAAGACAAACTCAGCCTATAGAGTTCTTATCTCAACCTACAAATAAGTGGTAACTCGACATGCTCCACAATAATAAATTAGGCCTGCAACTAGGCCTTCCAATCATCTGCAAATAACAATCTCGACCTCTTCAACAAATTTCCCCTCATATGCAAGAACTTGACCCTTCAAGGAGAAGCATGTAGCCTGCAAGAAACAATATATTCAGCCTCAATGAATAGAAATGGACTACAAAAATGGGTCATCCCTCTTAATGTTGAGCACTAGTGAGGAATCTAAGTGATTCCTCCTCTTAACTAGCAAGGGTGGATGGTTTCACCACTGAAACTAGTCTTAGAATTAGCTAGGACGGATGACTCACCACCAAATACTAATCCTTACTCGAGTTCTCACCTTTACACTCAATCTCCAAGAGCTCTCGAATCAATTATGAAATACAATAACCAACGAATATCCAAAAGTGAGCTCCAATTCTCCTTTTATAACTTTTATCATTACAATACCATGAGTCATCAAAATACCATGGATTTCCCCTTGAATAATATACAATGAATTCATAAAGTTTCTTTAGTTTTCTCCATAGCCACTTTTTAAATTAATTATTCATTGTCACTTCTACATGTTGTTATTTTCACCCAAATTACATTCAAACAATTGATTAATCCCATTATTTTTGGAACTTGGTAGTTGCTCCAACAATTGATAAGATTTGGTTGCAAATAATGGATGAAGAAAAAGGTTACCCATAAAAGAATATAACTTGCAAATAAACTCTACCTATCAATAGGAAACCAAACCTCTTCAAAGAGATGTGGCTTCTCCAACAATTTAGCCTCCCTAAGCTAATTCATTTGATGAAATTCGAACTCCAGAGACACTAAAAATTAAATGAATCTATGCCTCTTCAATCTCCCTCAATCTCCAGATAAAATGTTGTTTTACCTTCAATATGAGCACCTATGAGGAATATGAATGGTTTTTCCTTCTTGACAGGCTAGGTTTGATATGTCTCACCACCAAAACCAATATTGATTATCTAGGGCAGATATTTCTCATCATCAAAACTAATACTCGCTAGGGTTCCCATCCTTTTCTCATAATCTCTAAGAGCTCACCAAATCAATTTAGAAAAATAACTAATGCATATCCAAAAGTGAGCTCTAATTTTCCATTTATAACATTTATTATTAGAATACCATGGGTCATTAGAATACCATGAGTCATCAAAATACCATGGATCTCCCCCTCAATAATATAAAATTGCTTTATAAGCATTCTTTATTTCTCTTCATAATCACTTTCTAAATTAATCATTCACTGTCACTTCTACATGTTGTTCTTTTCACCCAAATGAGATTCAAACAATCAATTGATCCCCTTATTCCCCGTATAACCTACAAGAATCAAATAGGTTACTGAATCAATCTTCAGAAGTGATCATTTGGAAAGGGACATTACAAAATAACATATTAATTATGCAACAAAGGCACAATATTGTTACAATTTATAGACATTGACTATCACACTACAAATAATATCATTGTGACTTTATTTCATGCCATTTTATCTACTTTGTGCATATACTTGGCCTTGTAAGGAGTTGGAGAGCAGTTGCAATGTAATAGTCCATAGGGGTTAATGGGGATCATTTACATTAATTTATTCCATTGTAAAATAATAGACAATTTTATTGATATCAACCTAACTAGGCAACCTAATTTCATGAATTGCAATTTACTTTGAGGGAATAATAATAATAATAATAATAACAAAAATTTAGTAATCATTATTAATAGTATAAATTTATCTAAAATTAACATTTATTAAATAATTTACAAATGGGATTGATAATTAATAATTTAGGGTTTATTTCTTCCATCCAAGATAAATAATCTTACAAGTGAAAGAGAAAGAGAAGGAAAACAAGAAGAAGAAGAAAAGGAAGAAAAATTGGCTAGTGGGGGTGGGGTAGGGGGGAGAAAAATAAAGAGAAATAAGGATAAGGTGGGGGAGGAAAAGTAGGAGAATCAAAGGAAGAGAAATGTGGGGGGAAGAAAGCAAAACAAAATCAAGGAGAGGGAGAGGGAGAAGAGGTAGAAGAGAAGGAAGAGAAGTAAAGGGACGAGGCATAATGTGGGGAAGGGAGAAGAAAAATAGGAATAAAAAGAAGAGGGGTTGAGTGGAGGAATAAAAAGAGGTTTTTGGTGAACAATGGAAAGAAAGGAAAGAGAAAGAAGGAAAGGGAATTGAAAGAGAAAATTTGGAGGATGAAGGAGAGGAAGGAGAGAGAGAATAATAAATGGAAGCTAAGAAATTACTAGAATAATAAAAGAAAGATGAAGTAGGAGAGGGAGAGGGCAAAAAAGAAAAGCAATGGGATGGGGTGGGAGAAAAAAAGGGAAAGAAAAAGAAGGAAGAGGAAGATAAGAAGAGGCTAGTGGGAGAAAACCCAAGGGGATGAGAAAGAAGGAAGGTGAAAAGTATAATAGAAAGAGAAGGGAGAATAAAAGGGAGAGGAAGATAAAAGAAAAGAAGATTAAAATGAAGAGGAAGAAGGAGAGCGAGAGTAAGGGAAAAAAGATGAATATGTATGTATAAACTAAACCCTTGTTTAGTTTTGTAATTTAAAATCTCATATCTTAAACAATATGGTAAAATCAATCCTACATATATATCAAATATAAACCCTCACATCAATCCCAAATCCAATCCACTCACATCACAATTCTCAAATCTCAAATAAAATCTACATATTTTAAAAACATTGTACTAAATGATAATAAATAAATCCTTTTTATGTGATGGGAATCCAATAGATCTAGTGAAGAGCTCCCAAATCTCCCTTTACTAGTCCTTTTGAATGCCCAAGAAACATATCCACCTCCAATAAAATCCACCCCAAGATATCATGAGAAAACGAAATCAAAATGACCTTGATTTTCCCTTTTATTTCCAAAATGTAAAGGTATTGTGACACAAAATCCACTGTTTACGTTGCGTTTTTTTCCCAATTGTTAGGAATTTGCATGTTTTTATGGGAGTTGTCTATAATGCGACTTTTTGGAGATTCCGGTGACGGAATCCGGGGGACGAAATTGAGGTTAAATCTTGATTTGTTGCAGTTAAAATGGTTTTTTAACTGCATATTTGGATTCAGCGCCCCTGAAAAACCCCTGGGACGCTTTGATTGTGTAGAAACTAGCTATCAAACTTGTGATTCCAATAAATTGCTGCCGGATTTTGACCGGAAAAACCCACCGGAAAGGCTTCCAAAAAGTCTCATTATAGACAACTGCGTTTTTATGACAATGATTGATGCAAAGGCTTAATTTCCGTCACTTTTTTAGATTTTCATCATAATTGCATCGCACTAAGATTTTTTGCTCAAAAATACATGATATATTAAAAACAATAAGAACTTAGTTATTTTATAAAATTATTATTATTGGTTTGTAATTAATGGTTATAGTGAATTAATTGACAAGGTACCCCGAACCTTTTACATTGAGGGAAGATGTAAAGGATTTATTATTCAATGATTTAGATTTTCAACATAGTTATGTCACAGTAAGATTTTATGCACATAAAAGCATGATATATTATTTTTTAACAAAAATATTATTTATATAAAACACAAAAACAAATTCACACATGTGGATTAAATAAGTAAATAATCCCTATACTTCTAGGTTGCTAGAATAACTTGCTAATAATGATTTACATTTCCAAAACCACTCAAAATACCCATTGATGATTTAAATTGGTTAGTTAGCAAGTTGCCCATTCATTGAAAACAACTTTATTGTCCTAATTGGGTAGCCATATTGGCTTAATAGTGAGTAAATTTGTTGTTATGCCATCGCATGTGGAACAATTTAATAATGTAGTTCATTTAATCGAACAAAGTTCTAATTTTTATAAAAATGACTTCTATTCTAAGATCTCTAACCTTTGTTCTAAATTACATGTTTTTTGGGATGATAAGTGAGCCCCCTGGGACAAGAAGATGCCTTGGATGGAATGTACGAGATGGGCTAATGCCCTATAGAAGAGCATATGCCTCTGCTAAATTATTGAAGAGCGTATCCCTGTAAACCACCCCTACCAAACATGACTTCCATGCACCTACCTCCCCTATAAAAGCATGAAATACTAAAAGACGATAAAAACTTAAAATTATTTTACAAAATTATTATTATTGGTTTTGTAAGTAACAATAATAATGAAACAACTAATAAGGAACCCCTTACCTAGTATATTTCCTACGTTACTGATACCTAAAATAAATCAATAATTAATGTTTATGTTCATGTTCAAATTCAGTGACAAGTTAATTTTGACAAAATTCATGAGGGCTAAAAACATTTGATAATGTATGGTCATTACTTTAAATACCATAGGCATAATTATGTTAGTGACAAACAATTAACAATTATAACTATTAATTAATGAAATTGTTAAAATTTGTGTAGCAAACAAAATTAATAATTACTCCAATGAACACAGGATGATGATGATGATGGTTACTATCCATTGAGTCCAGCTTGGTTTATAAAAAAAATGCCATGGAATTAATTAGCTTGTTTTAGTAGATTTTTTCTACGACAAAAAAATGATGCACAAAAAGTTTCCTAAATCTCATTGGTTTTGATGAGTTAACAAGTTTGAATATCAATAGTGTGTGCATGTGCATGCATGTATTAAAAGTAATGGAAAAAAGGATAGTAATTCTTTTACATCACTTCAACTTTCAAGAATGCAATATGTTTCCTCACTTGAATTTGATTTAATTTAAGGCCAATACTTTTTGTGTATCGAATTTCATGAGTTTCTTTTACTTATTCCTTAATAATAAACTTTGAGTCACACCTTCCACATGAATTTCTTACTAATCTGAGTAGTTATATCTCAATGCCTATCATTGCCCGTATGATCCAATTGTTTTTTTAAATGATACATATACTTTATATTATAAAACCTGGATTACACGGCCATAACCATTTACATCAAAAAAATCAAAAATTTCTTCAGATATTTCAACTACTTCTATCTTCCAATATATCCAGAAAAGGACTTTCTTTCCCTACTGGTCTTGTGGACTAGAATATTACACTGATATTTTCCATGTGACCGGAAGAACTAACCCAAAATGTAAACATACTTGCAATACATAAAAAGACATTAACCGGTATTTAAAGGCATGACTTCCTCATTGGTGCAATTATTTCCTTTGCTTGTTCCCGCACCTTTGTCACCAATGCCCAAATTTCTTTGCAGCTAGGCAAGGGCAGCTTCGGAGAGCCTAGTGATAATCTCCTGCACCTCTGCAAATATGTTGTTGCTAATCAGATTTGAATTGGAAGTGAGAAGGTTTGTTTCCATCCTAATAATTTTTTGCTCCAGAGTTGCCTCCACACTCTCAAATTTTGCATTAATGCAATATGCATTGGCCGCACAGTCTTTCTCCAATAATTCCACATGTCGCATGATGAGGTCAAACCTTCCCATCAACAACTTAAACAAAAATTCAATCGCCTTCTTCCACCAATCCATGTTGGTTTCTAAAGGTTGTCCTCTCCCTGTGATGTCATCGTCAATCCACTTAGTAAGACATGGTTGCTCAATTAATACTTATCGATTAAGCTAAAAGATGCCTTTGTTAGAGGCAGAGTCACCTTATATAAGGTTTCATCCTGAATTTCACAATTGCCTTCGACTCTCGCCATTAATGCCTACAAATTTTCAATCTTCATTCCCGTTAAATATATGTCATGCCTGAGAGACCTATAAAACCAACCAAGCAGTCAATTCGTAGTGGCATGAGGTGAGATTTTCCTTTGTCTCTTCACCATTAAATTGCTTGAATGAAATACCATCCTCCCAAGAAGGTAAATTAACCATCTGTCCATGGATCCTCTTGGCTCATATATGTATCTTTGCAGGGTTCTTAACAACTTGCCTCGGGACTGTAGAACGTCGCCAAGTGGGTACCCTTATTGTTCCATCATACACATGCCCCCCATGCAAATCCTTATTCCATTCATTGTATGGCTTCCGACGCCATCATTAATGGCCATGCGCTCAAACCAAACCATAATGCTTATATGGTATGGGACTAAATTCCTTTTCCCATCCATTTAATTTGTATTTTCCCGTCCACAACAATGTGCCATGGTTCACCATTTCATCGGCTTCCCAATTGAGTTCGAAGAGGACATGGAATATGGATAACACTTCAATTTTTTCATGTGTTTATTAATCCTCTTCACTATCGGGGAGCTTGTTGGTTTGTAGGGGCCAGACCCAGGTTCAGAGGTGTTTTAGACAAACAAATCTCGGTACTACTAGCCCTTTCAGCAACAGTCTGCGGAGCGTGGACTGAGGTCTCACCCGAAGTAGTATGGGAGGGTACTAGAACCATGTTTTCGCTCCCTGGGGATGTCTAATGAGCTCTCTCAGTTCGCACATGTCGCTACATGCATCTATTAGTACCTCACAACCTGTGATGTTGCCTTCGCGCAGTCCTACTTGGGGCGCGAACCATATTATTACCCAAGTTTCTTACTATTAACCTGTTATTATCCAATTGCTTACTTCTACATGTAATTTTAGTGATATTTAACAGTATTTTCAGCATTCATATAAGTGCGCACAATAAGAAAAACATCATAAATGCATAGAACGTAATACTCAAGTAGAGACACAGAACTTGGAATCAACTTCTCTTTATTATTCTCTGTTCAAGGTTCCAGACTCGACACCACCCTGCGCACTCAGCTGCAGGGGTCCGCGCACTCGGCTGTGGACTCTACTAGGCCTCTTTGCACTCAACTGCAGAGCCTCTTCCTACTACTATGACCCAATACACTTAGACTCTTACTCTATGATCCAACTATTCGTACTCATTTGTCTCTAATTTTCTCATTCGTTATCTTTACAACTTAGAGCCTTGCTCTATTTATACAATCCCATGGTCCGCAGACCATGGGTACGCTAACATGACATTACGTTACATTACAATACTTAGGGTGGATAACCCTATGACTCAATATACATTTCATGCTCCGCGCCCGCAATTCACGGAGTCTTACAACACATTTGACCAAAACTTGGGCTTTGAGCCCTAAAACATGTTGTGGGGGGGATCTGATGCCCAACAGGCCCCCAACACAAACATCGTGACTCGCCCTCAAGTCACTCTGTCGGTGCAGCGATATTGGCGCGGAGTCCCTCCAACTAGTCCCGAACTACTCGTAGGTCCACAGTACACTGCTCTGCGTTTTGTTGGACCTGCTGCATGCGCTCTTCCGATGCTTCTTTATGAGGATCAAATCCCTGCCTTAGCACATAGAGCCCCTGCATATGTGCGATCTTTCCCTCGATATCTGTTGTAATGGTGAAGGCCTCATCTATCCATGGCTAGACACGTGCTTTGAGAAGTGCCTCTTTCTGTCTTGCGGCATCCACCTGCTCTTTCAGTGCCCTTGCTTGCTGCATCTTTGTGAGTCGTTGAGTGAGGACGACTATCTACGCAGTTCCTCGGACACTTTCATACTGCTCCTGAAGTTCACGCGCCTCTATTTCTAGGCGTTGTATGTTGGGATCCTCCTGCAAGGATGTGAGGACGCCAAAGGCTTGGCCCAACATATCGGTACAGTCATACATTGTCGGTCCAATTTCTTCCAACCTTGTTTGGATAGCACTAACGCACTACTCTCTAACTTCTGGGGGAGTGGAAGGTTGCACCTTCAGCCGCAGCTCGGTAATCCGGAGATTCAGCTATAGTTGCACTCGCGTTGTTTCCTCGCACGCATTTCGGACTCTACTTGCCAAATAGTGGATCCACACTTCTGTTGGTAGGTCCGCGGTGATGGACAACTCTAGGACACGCCAACACGCTTCATCCACTGTTTGTACTAACTGCTGGTTTTGTGACACCAGTTCATCACGCTGCAGGCTAAGCTGTTCGATGTTGATCTTTTGCTCACTCATCACCTGAATCGCACGGCCCTACCTGGCATGGAGCTCTAGTGTTATTCAATCCTGCAGTTAGTACAGTGTGTCTCACAGAAGGGAAGCCAAATTAAGGCCAAGTCCCTTGATCCTACCAACTACAGCTTTATCAATCTCATTCTCTGCTGCTAGCCCCTTTCGGTAGCACTATGGTATTGGCCATCCTTTCACGTAGCATCTGCTCTACTCTTGATGTGCTTGCTGCGACGTAGGTGGCTAGGGTTCCTTCCTATGGGGGTCGCACCTGTAGTTCCTGCAGCTACATCCTTAGGGCCCCCAACACAGTCTGCTACTCCGACATGACTTCTTGGAGCGCTTCCTTGGTGACATCGTGAACCGTCTCGCCGATGTTGTAGAGGTCACCTTTCGTTAATGTGATCAAGTCGATGGCCAATTTGGAGGCCTTGAACTTTTTCCATGGACCCAATCTCTGTGTGACGCGCGGCCTTTTGCGTTGGGTTGAAGTTGTGCCTAGGTTCACCCCCTCTTCTGCAAGGTCTATGTCCTATGCCTCCTCTCTTATAGACAATTCCTGACCCTCCTCTACCTGCATTGTTGTGGCCCCTGTTGTCTGCGCTACTGCTGCTGCTTCGGCAACCTTTGCCTGCTCCGTGGCTACCTATGCTGTCTCGCGGACTACCCTTACCACTGCTGCCGCTTTTTCATTGTGCCTCTTCTCGGCCAGCTGCATGACGCGCAGCTTGGCCTCATCCTTTCTTTTTTGTCTTGTTGTCCTATCCAACTCCACCAAATCTGGGGTGCACCACTCAGGAGGCCATGATTCTAACATTGTAAAAATTGCATCATCAGTGGCGATGAAGGGGAGCTTGGTCCACTATTGCGTTAGATCCTTTCGCTCTTTGATGTAAATCTTGTGCATGTCCGCCTTGAAGTCTACAAAGATCTGCAGACTATTGTGCACTGGGGGGACAGGTGCGGCCTCCTATTAATCCATATCCGGATGCTCGCCTCAATGAGCACCCAGAAGATCTTTGTATTGTGAATCTGCTTTGCGTCCTTGGTAGCCTAGAGTGACGTGTACTTTGCAGCCTCTGGTATGTCACACTCAATGCTCGGGAACTGACTGTCCTCCGGTAGTTCTCCCACTACCAGCAAAATGGACAAGAGTAACCATGCATAGTGCAAGGTCTTACCCTACTCTTGATGGCGTAACCCCTATTTTTTTCTTGAGCTTATATTTTTTCTTCATGGCTTCTGCGAGAGCCAAATTGCCCTTTTTTTCCTGCTATCATCGCGGGGTCCTTTCCCTTATAGGGAAGCCGAGAAATTCTATGGATGAGAGTCGTCGTGATGGGAATAGGGTCCTCCAGCCATAAGTACCCATCATGCAACAGGCAAAGCAGTTGCCTAATGACAAAAATGATGATGGTCACATGGTGAAAGTGTGGTATCCACAGCAAATGAATCAATCTAACCTTCTCCACACCGTGCAACCATTTTCATGGCTCTAATGTTATGACTAGCCCCTCCGTGCTCTGCTTCATGAGGCTCTCCATCTCTAAGTGTGGGAACTTCTCGTTGTCCGCAAGGTCCCAATCTTCGAACTTTCATTGTGGGCATGCGGCCCAAGTGCGAACCCTCAAACACAATTCCATTAGGGAGGAGCGGGGTTTAGAGTGCGCTCTTTGTGACATCCAGATCCTTTGGTATCTTGGTTTTCCCTTTTCGCAGATGGACGTACTCGGGCAATTTCGCTATAGAGCGCACTGGCTGGATATCCTCTTCCATGTCCTCTACTTCCTCTACCTCAACAATGAGAGCCTGTAGGTCCTCCTCCTTGTCATCTGTCTCAATGGTGACAGCCTTTCTTTTTTCTTCTATTGAGAGCTTACCAAACCGCGGATTCCTCAGGGATATGCAGACTGCACCCGCTACCTGCTTATCTTTTTTCAATCTCGGCGTCCGAGGTGATTTCAAGATTTTCGACACAACTTCAGTACCTTCGGGAACATCATGTACCATGGGGTTCTGTGTGGCCTTGTCAGAGGTTCCTTGTGCAAAGCCCCAATCCCTCCTGGTAGTCGTCATCTTGTTTGAACTCTATGTGGTCTTTCACGAACTTAGGGGCTCGAATATCGCTCGACGCTCAACACTCTGTGCTCTAAACAACTGCTCTGTTAGAGTCGGTCTTGTCAGTCCTCCATCAAAGATCAAAACTCTTTTTGCATATCACTTTTAGGTGTCTCACTCCATTCACTCAGCTGCATTCCGCTAGGGGGCATGCCATAATATGACGGAAGGACCTGGTCATTCATTTATCTCTTATGCCATGTCTTGCTGGCTCAGCTCTGTTTATAAAAGTTCATTAAGACAGTCTTGAAATCATTTACGGTCTTGTTTTTATCGCTTGATAAGCAAAGATTCAACTTTGTCATTAGGTATAAGGTTTGCAAATTGTTGTTCTCAAAGTGCTTCAATAATACTTGCAGGCCAGAGGAAGGCTCAATAATTCACTCAAATGATGTTTTTGAGCAAGAGCAAATTAATTTTGGAAAACTGAGAGAGGTTTCTATCCACAATAGGCCAAGGAAGAAAAACCTCCTTCAATTTTTACACAGGTGTCGTGGTTTTAGATAAATGTCAAAAATACAATTGCCTCGGGAGAATTGATGCACCTCTAAAGTGACCTAGGGAGATTTGAATTTTTATAGGGAAAATGAACTCCAAATTGCAAAATTCTAGTTTGGTTGGAAATTTTACTCAAAGACCTTTCCAATGAGCTATCCTGCACCCAATTTGGACACCAGGAAGGTCTCCAAAAGTCTCCTTCAAAAAACGTTATGCACAAGCTCTATGCGCCGCGCCACTAGCACAGCACTTATGATAGGGAGCTCCGAATCAAGAAAGGTTTACATTTTTGGATTCAGCATGAAAAATAATGACTTCTGGTGCATGGCCAAGAATTTTGGGCAATTTTTGAGTCCCCAGGAGGTCAAAAACACTCAAAAAATGACGTCTCTGCCCCTGTTTGGACACACAGGAAAGCAGTCTTGGGAGATTGAATTTTTGGAGGGAAAAATGAGCACCAAACTCACAAATTCCACTTGGGTTGGAAATTATATTCAAATACGTTTCCAACGAGCTATTCTACGCCCAATTTGGACACCGGGAAGGCCTCCAAAAGTCTCCCGCAAAATAGCGCCACACGCGGGCTCTATGCGCCGCGCACGTGGCGCGACACTTATGATAGGGAGCTCCAAATCACAAAAGGTTTACATTTTTGGATTCAGCATGAAAAATCATGAATTATGATGCATGGCCGAGAAATTTGGACATGTTTTGAGTCCCCGGACCTCTCCATCTGTCGTTTGGGTGGAAAATGCAACGCTGGCAAACGGTTGGCTCTTCGACTTCAGTTCATTAATGATGATTGAACGACTCCATATCTTCAGCGATTTGCTTTCCCACCTCTGAGGTTATTTATGGTATTTAAAATCATTTGTAAAGGGTTGGTTGTAATTTCTGGGAGACTGTGGGAAAGAAACTCAGTTCTTCATTGTATATTTTGACAGAGAATTAATGAAAGGCAGCAGCTCTGGTTCATGAGATTCATGTGGTGCGAGTGTAGCAAATGTGTTCTCTTTATGTTTCATATGTATTTCATTATGTTTCACAGTTCATTCATATTTATTTCTAGTGAAATTTTCTAAGTAAGATAAGGTAGAATTCATGTTTATTGCTCTGCCTGTGGGAAAGTTTCACGTTATGTGTTCTTCTTCTGTTGAAAAGGATTCATGTGTTTATGCCCTTTTCACCCTCCTAAACAATCTTTCCATTCCGCATTATTTCAAATTTAATTGCTAGACTTTCTGCCTGTCTTGCCTCACGAAATAATCTGTGCCTTTTGTGTTAAATTCTCTGCTCATACTGTTCGTTGGTCCCATACATCCCAGAAACTCAACCATTTATAAAAAATTGCTTCTTGTTTCCATATTTATTTACCTAGCCTAAAATCAATATTCACTGTAAGTCATCTCAGACCATATTGTTTATCTATCCACTGAGCGTGACACGGAGAGAGCCCTCTCCTATTCTGGTAGGGCTAGCTACCAGACTGAGCATGGTTTGTGGTTACCCTGAATTTTGCCTTCCTTCAGCCTAAGGCAGATTTAGGCTCTAACATGCTCAAATCGCAAGTGAACAAGTGTTGTCTCATGGCTAGCCCCTCAAGTTTTATGGCACCTTTTGAATTCAGACTCGACCGTTCCCCCCAATTTTGGGCCATCAATGCTTTCTTGGCAACAGATTGTCCCAAATCTTGCCCTTAATTTGCATCTTAAATGCCTGCCACCCGCTCCATTTGGCCTCAAATTGGACATCATGTCATGAACAGTGACACCAACGGTCACTTCCCAGCCTACTCGCGTGGCAATGCAGCCCCCCATGCATGGGCACGAACCTTGTGACATGTTGATTTTGCGTGCACTTCCCTTATCACGCAGCTCCCAAACAGACTCTTTTATAGTCCCGCACTCTCTTTCAATTGTCTGGAGTGCTGAGACTGTGCTTCCTATGGCTAGTCAGGTGGTCGCACCACCTGTGTGAGGCTTCAACTCACCTTCCAGTTGTTGGGTGTGGAGCCTGATTATCTTCTGTATTCAAAGGTTTCAATCAGATGTATACCCCAGGAAGACTGTACACCCCTCCATGAGGGGGGGTGCGGGGGGGACTTGTCCCCCCTCGTGAGGGTCCGGGGGGGCTAATCCCCCCCGATTGGGGGGTCTGGGGGCCAGTGGTCCCCCGGCAGGGGTTCGGGGGTAGTGCTCTCAAAGCTAAAAATAGATGTAAAATTGCCTTGTAAAAGTATAGTAATTTCTAGTCAATCTGGGTCGTTCATTAGGCGGATGATCTAATGGTAGAAGTTATGTTTAATTTAGGGTTTTTCTTCCCTAGAAGGCAACCCCTCGCTATATATGAGGGAATTGTATTGTGTCTATGTATATTTGTATTCGGAGTGAGGAAAAGGGAGGAGATTGAGAGCGAAGAGGGAGTTACAGCGGATCTGCTATAGGTTGTATCTCTTCAGTTTGTTGGATAATATAATGAAAGAAGGACTGGTTGTTTCTCCATGGACATAGCCCAAACTGGGTGAACCACATATATTTGTGTCTCTCTTGTTTTATGTGTTTTCTGTGTTTATATTTCTGCAATATTTTATGTGTTCCATTGCTCTGTAATATATAATTTTTTAACACCAGTATAGTTCGTGGAAAATCCCCAATTTCCCTCGCGACAGCTGGTGCCGCACATTCTATCATATGTAGTGCACTCCCCTGGTTATTACATTTGGTGAGATGCGGTCGTAGCCATGACAGCAGAGTCATAAATTCTCGGTGAATGTCTTCTAATTCGGTGGTATGATCATCCGCACCTTGCCTTGTCATCCTTGGTTTATCGATGACACATGCTTGCTTAATCTTGTTTTCCAGCCTCTTGACCTCTGCATCCATCAAAATGCTTTTCTTCCTCAGTCGTACCCGATCTTTTTCAAGTTTGCGAACCCATGCACTTTCTTCTAACTGCTTCCCTTTATCATCATCAGTGGTCAAACTGCTCCAAAGCATCATGTTTAAATTTGGGTCTTCTTCGCACGGATCAAACTTCATCATTTGCAAACTCTGAGTCAAAGGGGGCTAAAGTACCCCTTTTTCGCGTAGTCTCGCTATCAATGTAGGGCAGTCTTATGCCTCATGATCAAACTAAGTACAGTACAAACATGATGTCCTTGTTGGGTTTGTACAATAGCGAGCATAGTGCCCTGGCCCTCTACAATTGTAACAAATTAGTTGTCCGTGACCCCTCCCTGATCCCATTCCACCTCAACCTCGACCACACACCTGAAATGTAGTGCACGCCATTCGTACATTTGGGTCAAGGGCTCGTGTTTCAGTCTACACCCTGCAGGCAGGATTCCGATCCATCATTAGTTCGTAGCTTCTGCAGGTGCGTTCGTCATGGCCTACCGACCTGCATAAATTACAAAACAATTGTTGGGACATCTGCGTATACTTCTGCAATATATGACAATTATCTGTAGTGTGTTTTCCTCCTATCTGACATATCGCGCACCATAATGCAGGCACCACACTTGGTCCTGCCTGTGCCTCAGGTCTTAACGTCATCGGCCCTCCTCCTACCAAGTAATTTGCGAACACTGGACAGTGGTACTTGTCATGCCCCTAGCCTTTGTATTTTATGCACCATACCTCCTCGCACACCTCTGGCCGAGGTGTCCTGTCCTCTTTCAAACTTTGCATCTCCAGACACAGATTTTACAGTTGCACATGGATTTGTTGGACTCCCAAACCAGGGTCTTGTATAGGGGTCTCATGCAATCTCATTGCCATCTCCAAAGCTTCGACCTAGGTGGAAAGTTTTTGCTGCGACAATGTCATCCTTAAGTGCGGTGTTAGTGACGTTATAAACCATGCACGGTATTGTCCATCCACCAATGTCATGTTGGCTTCGCGAATCATACCCTTCAGTCTTTAGTCCAGATCCCAAGGGGTCTCACCCGAGAGCATCGCGATCTCTTTAAACCCGATGATTAGTTGTGTTTCTGACATTGGCCTGCTAAATTCCCTGTTCAGTCCGGTCTGGATTTCTGTGATTCCTGTGTTTGGGTGGTCATTAGAATTCTTGATGTACCATGTTAATGCGCGATCCTACAACGCGCTCACTAGCATAGCCTTCTTGATATTGTCATCCACGACGCCTTGTGCTTCCCATACCGCCCTTACCACGAACCAGAATTGGTCCGGATCTTCATTCCCTACTCCTCTGAATACCGGTAGTTTGATCGCACTCACCATACTAAACTGTGGTGGTCGCGGAGGTGGGGTGGGTCAAGATGGAGGTGAGGAGGGTGAGACGGGTGGCAGTGTAGATGGAGGTGGTAAGCATGGAATTCGTTGCCTTATTAGACTGGCTGCGCTTCTCAGAGAAACTTTTGCGAGCTCTTCCTCGCTTTCCCGTGAGGGGGAAATTAAGGGACTAGTTTCTAATTCTTCATTACTTCCGCTTCTGTAGATCTTCCCACTTCACGTAGCCTCAAACATTAATTTATTCGCATAACCTGCTTTTCACACAATAGCATCTTAATCCAAATTTTCAAATATTTAATATACTTACCTCGCGATCCCTTGAGGAAACGTTGCTCCGCCTCACTGTAGCTGACAGTCGTATCTACAGTGAACTCAGTGATAAATCCTCCTATAATTCATTCAAGCCAATGGTCCATAGCTCGCACGATCTTATCTCCTGACGCTTATAGTCTATGCACTAATTTCGAAGTCCACACGATTTGTTTGTTGAGCCTACACCTTCCCTGACTATCTACTAGCTTCGTGATCCACTCATACAACTCTGAAAGAAAGGATGCCAAGAAAATTTCATGGATTTCTGTATATAAGTAGTGCTCCAACCACTATTCCTTAGATACTTACGGATTTTTGTTTTCCTGTGCCACGAACTCGTGTATCTTCTTATCCAACCACCCTTCAATTTCATTCTTTGTTGGATTCCAGTGGCACGACATCAGACATCCCTTATGCAGATCACGGTCATAGCAATGAAACCATTTGTTGGCTTGTAGGGGCCTGAACCAGGTTCAGAAGTGTTTTAGCCAAACAAATCCTGGTACTACTAGCCCTTTAGGCAACAGTCCGTGGAGCGCAGACTGAGGTCTCACCCGAAGTAGTATGGGAGGGTGCAAGAACTAGGTTTTCGCACCCTGGGGATGTTTGATGAGTTCTATCGGTTCACACACATCACTACACGCATCTATTAGTCCCTCGCAACCTGTGATGTTGCCTTCACACAGCCCTAATCAGGGCGCGGACCATATTATTACCCAAGTTCCTTACTATTAACCTGTTATTATCCGATTGCTTACTTATCTGTGTAAGTTTATTGATATTTAACAGTATTTTCAGCATTCATATCAGTGTGCACGATAAGCAAAACAGCATAAATGCATAGAATGTAATACTAAAGCAGATACATAGAACTTAGAATCAACTTCTATTTATTATTCTTTGTTCAAGGTTACAGACTTGACACCACCCTGCACACTCAACTGCAGGGGTCCACGCACTCAACTACAGACTCTGCTAAGCCTCTGCACACAGCTACAAAGCCTCTTCCTACTACTACAACCCAATACACTTAGACTCTTACTCTATGCTCCAACCATTCATACTCATCTATCTCTAATTTTCTTATTCGTTATCTTTACAACTTAGAGACTTGCTCTATTTATACAATCCCATGGTCCACGGACCATGGGTAGGCCGACATGACATTTCATGACATTACATTACATTACAATACTTAGGGTGGACAACCCTATGACTCAATATACATTTCGCACTCCGCCCCCGCAATTCGCAGAGTCTTAATATACATTTGACCAAAACTTGGGCTTTGAGCGCCAAAACATGTTGTGGGGGGGATCTGATACCCAACAGAGCTCGAGAGGTTAGAGTTTTGATTATGATCTAAAAATATTTGAATTACTAACATGGAGTCGCCTATGAAAATAAATTTCTTGACTCCAAGACTTCAAGCAATGTCCAAGCCCTTCCAAAGCATGAGAAGATCAAAATTATTATTGTTTTCTACTCCTAATCCCCATGTAAACCTTATTTCTTCTTGTTCGTCAGGCAAAATATCGCCCCTCCCATTCCTGCCACCCTTAGGTTCCCTTTTGTAGCTCCATCAAAGAAGAGAATTTCCATCCTCTACTTATCTTTCCACGAACATAATTTTCTTTGTTGAGTCTTAAGCACTGAACTTTTCTCACATTGGCATGAATTATGAAGCTTTCAGCAAGATCCAAGGAGGTGTTTATGCTTAACTAACTCCTCTCAAGCTCAGATAGCCCTTCCACATCTGATCTCTTGATACCCCTCGAAGAAATCGATTCAGAGAGCAGAGAATGGCCTTGTTTGCTACTAGAATTATTGAGGGGGATTCACCTTCAAATATATTTTAGTTCCTTTTAAAGCAAATGACCCAGCATAAAAACTTCGGTAAATATTTCCACGCCCTTTTTATGATAAATGCCTGAGAAGATCCATGATATGTCTAATTGACAACATTTCCTGCCATTTTGGAGGGATGGCATGTATGTGTAGTACCTTTTCAAATTCATATATGCACATAGATATAGAGAAAGGGCATTCGTGAAATAAGTGGGGGATCGATTCTTCTTCTCCCTTGTAGAGGACATACCAAGAGGGACCCAGGATACTTCTTCATTTTAAAGTTTCCATAGTGAAAATGCTTCCATGTACCAAGGTCCAACATAAAGCATTCACTTTTAGAATGGAATCTCTATTCCAAATAGATTTCCAAAAAATTTATTGGACGGGGAAGGGAAGTCTCGTCAATAGGAAGTTGTATCCCTCTTTTGCAACGTACTTAGATGTCTTTCTAGGCCATTGGGTCCTAAAGTATTTTTCATTTTCATGAACGGGAGGTAGATACTTCAAAAAGGAGACCATTATTTCCCATTTTGAGC
Source organism: Pinus taeda (assembly GCA_000404065.3). Classification (NCBI taxonomy): domain Eukaryota; kingdom Viridiplantae; phylum Streptophyta; class Pinopsida; order Pinales; family Pinaceae; genus Pinus; species Pinus taeda. Next base: position 14,085 of record APFE030710855.1, on the reverse strand, counting down.
ATAGATGAGTGGGAAGACCATGACATTCCCATCTCGTCCAAATGCCTGATTCATCCCATGTTGAAATATATTTTAGTCTTTTGACCCCATTATCCTGCATCCAATCTATGAGGGGATTGAGATCGTCAATGGGAGACAGAAAGGAACACAACAGATACTTATCCTTCCATAAATTGATTATGACATCGTGCCTCACCTGCCAACCCAAATTTTCAGTTATGAGAGAGATTTCCTCTGTACATAACCACCATAGTTTTGATCCATTACGTGTCCACTACGCATATTCAACTCTTAGAAGCCAAGAATTGTGGAAGCATTTTTTTAAAATCCTCTTTCCACCACTCCTTAGAGTCAGTGATCAGCTTCTAGACCAACTTGTCTCCCAAGGCTATATTGAGCATGAGAGGATCTCATATCTCCAAACCCCCCACTTCTTTGGGAAAGCGGACTGTATTCCAATTAATTAGATGAAAAAAATTAGCATTATTCTTACCCCATTTCCAGAGAAATTTCCTGAGCATGATATTGATTTGATTTAGAGTTCCTTTTGGAGCTAGAAGCACAAAGAAAAGATGAATTGGGAGGTAGTCAAGCACAACCTTTACCAGAATTGCCTTACCAGCCAGATTCAACCAAAATGCTCCCCACCCTGCAATCTTCATTCTGATTTTTTTGTGAAATTTCATCTACGTCTTCCTTGTGAGGATATCCTAATGAGATAGGAACTCCCAAAAATTTAAATGATCTCCACTCTTGTTGGATGTAGAACCCCAAGGTTGATGCAATTTCCTAGAGTACAAAAGTCGAGCAGTTACATCCATATAGATGATTCTTCCTCTTATTTACCAGCCCCCCTAAGAGATCCAAGTAATTATCCAAAATTATTTTAAACCTAGACACTATGGATTTGGGAGCATCACCCAACAGAATGGTATCATCAGTGAACTGTGAATCACTGACATCTTTAACATTTCAGGCAATGGAGAGACCTAGCAAGGCCCCAAACTTGCGGCCTTCTTCAAGATTTCAGCTTAGACTCTTGACCATTATGATGTAAAGCACAGCAAAGAGAGGATAGCCTTGCCGAAGGCCTCTCACATCTTTGAAAAAATGGGTTGGTCTACCATTAATCAAGGGGTGATCCAAGGATTGGAAATACATGCATTGATCCAATTGACAAAATCCTTGTTGAAGCCAAGTTTTTCCAGGATGCGAAAAAAGAAAAGAATGATTTACCTGGTTGAACGCATTCGCCATATCCAGCTTAATAAAAGAACCTGGTTCTCTTCTTTCTTTACTTGAATGGCTTGATTCCTGGAAGAGGATAATGTTGTCCAATATGTATATGTTTTTTAGAAATCCACCTTGATTTTTTGAAATCAACCTTAGAAGGATCCTTTTTAGTCTCCCCGCAATGAGTTTTGTTAGGATTTTGCAGGAAGCGCTGCATAAGGATATGGGACAAAACCTATTGAAGGAGGAAGTGCTTGATTCCTTTAGAATTAGCGTAAATAAGGAATATTTTTTCCCCACTCCAACCTCCCCTTTAACCTTGGTATAGTTAAGCATTCTAATCATATCCTTCTTGATCAAAAACTAAAAGTAGCGATAAAAGCTTATAGAGAAACAATCTAGTCTTGGGGCATTATCTGGAACCATGGACCAGATTACATTGATAACATCATCCTCCTTGATATCTTATGTGGGGAGATGGTTCTCTTCTTCTGAGATTTCTAAGGAGAAGGGAATTGAAAATTCCTCTACCTTCTCATAATTAAGGTCCCCATCCGAAGAGAATAAAATTTGAAAGTGACTAAAAGCTTCCACCTTAATCTTGGAAAACTTGGCGATATGGAGTTTACCTTTGGAATGATTTCCCTCACCCTATTATGAATCTCCTTAGATTTAGTGTTTTTATGGAAAAATATGGAAAAATTAGGTGTTTTGATACCCGACTTTTAGCCAGGTGGCTACATAACTCTTCGTCTTTCTTGTTCTCCTAGAAGATTTGTTTATTAAAAATATTCTCCTACTTTATATGTCATTCCTCCATTGCATGGTCATCCATTATACTAATGTGGTATTATTTTACCAATTTTTCATTTATCTTCCCATGCGGGAAATTCACCTCTTTGGCCCATTTCCATAAATCTTGTTTTACTGACTTGATTTTAGATTACCAAAAAAAGTAGGGGAACTGACATATTATGTTTGCAAAGCTTGAGAGATCAACTCTCCAACCCTTCCATCTACCATCCATCCTCAATTGAATTGAAAGGGAATTGGCCCTAAATCCTCCTTATCATCCAACACCAACAAGATTGGTCTATGATCTAACTCTCTTGAGGTCAGTATGGAGGAATGTGGATCTAGTCCCTGAAGAATCTATGAACTTTGAATGAGGAATCGGTCAAGATGGGAAACAATGTGAACTTCTATAGTTCTTATATTTTACCAGGCACACTTACCTTTAAGAGGCTTAATATCTACCAAATCCCACTCGGATTGGAGGTCTTCCATATTCTCTATAAACTAATTCTAGACTATTTTTCCACCCTTTCACTTAGAAAATAGTAGGGTAGTGTTAAAGTATCCACCCACTATGCCATTTTGATTCGAATTTTTATTATTGAGGGATGAGAGTTTGTCCCAAAATTCTAACTTATTTGCATAATAAGAGGTGCATAGACATTTATTAGTCTAAACCTCTCATTTGTATCCTTTTCTTTCCAACTCCACCCCTATCTAGTTTGGGGATTCAATATTGTCGACCAAGGAAAATAGTCCACTACGCAAAAAAATACCTAATCCGCTTGAGGCTCCCCTTGAAATTTGACCTATGCCTTCACTGACCTTCCAAAAGGCTTTAGACACCTTCATCAAATCTTCTTCTTCCATCTTCGATTCATGTAAGAGGAAAATTTATGGTTTTCCCCTTTTGATCAGATCTTTTACTGAGAGGGATTTAGAGCATCCTCCCATACGCCTTATATTCCAAGAGAGTATATTTTATCGGTTGGGGGTCGATAGTGATTTTTGACCACCCTTTGTTGTTCTTGTTGTACCTTTGATCCAGGAAGTTTTAAGGAGATCAGAGTTCTGGAGTTGGCTCCCAAGTTACTTAATTTGTTCGACTTTTGATTCTCTAATTTCCTTTTTAGAGTGTACTCCTTTCTTCTCAGCATTGATCCCTATTTATTACTTGTTTATTTCCTCACTTCCTCCTTGAGCTTGCTACATATACTTGGTTATTATTTTCCTTATGCCCTCCTAGGTTTCATGTTGCACCTTTGCAGGGGATGATGACTGAGCCAACTGATAAAGAACTGAGCCCCCCTCCAGGTTTGGAATGCACTGGGTCTAGTGAGGTTGGAACACAGGGGGGATGGCTCCTTATTGGCCTCGTTAACTTATCCCTCTTCTAGAGAAACATCTGCATTATTCTCTTTGGTGCTCCCTGCTTGATTATCTCGAGCCTCAATTTGAGAATCTTCTAAGGACTGGAGAGCCTCAAATGGGTTCGTTGAAGAGGATGGCCCATTATTAGCCTGCATTATTTTCCTATTATTTTCATGCCCTTTCTTATTTCATCCCCCTTTCAAAGTCTTCCATCATTCAGATTGGGTTCCTTGTCTAGCTTGGTTCCCTTCTGGCGTTTCAGGCTGAGTTTTTTTTAAAGTCTCTGGTGAAATTCCCATGCTCATGACAAACCATACATTTGAAAGGCATTTGTTTGTAATCTAATATTTTGTAATGCTTCCAACATCCCATCATAAGAAATATTTAAGAAGGTAGCCGCTTCTCCAAATCCACCTCGACACAAATATTCACACAAGTGAATTGTCCTCCTTTTGGTTCGACTTAACCTATATACTTCCCAACTTCATTGTCGATGGCTCAAAAGAAATCATCGCTCCAATAAGACAGAGGGAGGCGGGGAAGCTTGACCCACACAAACACAATGTGGGGATGTCCTTAGATGGGTCAAAGTCCAATGTCCATATATTCAAGTACATTCATTTGTTTTCAAAGAAATAGTGACCATTTTTGAAGATGACCTCTTTGTCCTCCTTGAATTCAAACAAGAAGGAAAAAAATCCACAACAAAGACGCCCAAATTTTCTTCCATGTTGTCCTTCCAATTATTCTCAATCCAATGTTCTATTAAAATAGGGGAAGGCCACATGTTTGTAAACTTCCCCATGAGGGCCCAATCTGAATATGCCCGGGTCAAATGGCAAAAAACCAGAGGCATCGCCACTGATGAAATCTCCTCCATGCGTCTGACAAACTTTGAAGAGTTGTTATTGGATCATTGATTTTGAAGAAGAGAGGTGATAAATGTTTGGTAGGATACTACATTGTCAATCAGAGGGAGAGGAGCCCCCTCCAGGTTGGCCATCACTAGAAAGCAAGCAGGGGAAGCAATCAGCTAGGGTTTTCAAAAAGCAGTTAGAGTCTCTACATAATGAATATTATTATCCATATGATCCAATTGTTGATGAAACATATATTTTGGTTTAATATATATAACTCACCTTCTTTTATCTTCAGTTCATTTATGATACCCATCTCAATGTAGAATAAATTTGAGCACTGTACAATTACATCATTCTCTTTTCATTCATAATTCACCTACCATTCTTCTCATCCTGTAATTGGTAATTAATTATAATTGTTAATAGTATTCCAAATAACAGAGTTGATAAATAGTCCAATGAACAAAGGCAACAATGTTTATAATTATCAATTTATTATTAGTAGTAACTTGAAGAAGAAAACAAGAGTGCTAAATTAAGAATGAACACTAATGAGCTTCACAGTGAAATAGGACATTGAATAATTCCTTTTTTAAAATCATAAATAGGGAATTTTATATAAATAAAGTTTCAACGAAGCCAATAATCAATCTATATCAAAAAAAAAATTAAAACTTTTAGACTTAAGAGAGCTCCAATTATATGCCTTTTACAGACCCTATTAACATTTTTAGACAAAATTTCCTAGTATTTATTCATCTTGTAAATATCCAATATAAATATAAGATTATAATGATCCTGTAAAACATAAACCTATAGAAAGCACATCAACTAGTTGCTTCATCTAATACTATGTTCAATGGGTAAGAATCCTACTTTTCATTTCCATGACTTGATCTGAATCGGATCCATAAACGACTGTCAAAGAACCTTGACTATATCGGGATGAAACAAATATCTAAAGAATCCAAAACAGCAATCGAAAACACCCTGAACCAGTGGCAATCGCAGCCAGCGTGGAGCGACGAGGACCTCGGTCAAAGCACGCTGATCGAGGCCCATGGAGACTGCGCAGGAGGTCAAAGTAGCCCCTGGGAGCCCCGGATCGGGAAAAGGAGGCATTTCTCCTAAAAATGGCATAAAAGGCCTTATAAAGGAAAAATCGCATCACAAAAGGTTCAAAGAGCGGACTTAAGGCCAAGGTGGAAGGACCCCCCCCCCCCCGATCAGCGATCTCCGACTCATCGCATCAGAGGCAAGCATGTATGCGATATCAGGACCCCAGACTGGCGAATGAGATAATGTGATTATACGATTGTGATAATCGACGATCGGAGCGATTGGCAGATCGGTGGTCGGCATGGCGAAAGGAAGGAACCCCCGGGCCGTTGCAATTGCGATATGCCGATATCGACGGTCGGCGATTGGATGATCAGTGATCCTCGATACAAAGGGGCGTTGGGCATGCGACTTGCGATAAGCCGATAAGGGCTATACCCGATGGGTTTATAGGGGTGATTTCATACAATTTGAAGTCCAGATTTCGCACCCAATAGAGTATTTCCAGTGAAACTCTGTGTATTGGAATTTTGTTCCATTTTCAGGTTTTGCCTAAAGGAAGGCCCTGATTCCTTTCTAACTGCCCCTGATCATTGTGCCACGCTGCAAGTGGGCATTTTATAGACAATGATGCATTTGTAATTCAAAGAGAGCCACAGAGCTAGATGACCAATCGAAGAGACAAGGAGCGGAAAAATCCGCAGAGCTACAGAAGGTGAATCGATAGAGGCGGAAGAGGAACCGAGCAGGCATGAGTTTGAAAGACAAAAAGCCATGAATAGAGACAGAATACACAGTCAAGTTGGAGAAAGTCTAGGAGACGAGGGAGAAAGGACCAGAATCCCGAGAGGAGGACGGAATACAGAGAAACGGCAGTGAAGCAAGAGAAGAGCAGAAAGAGACAAAGGGCCGAGCTGACCAGTGATAGCATCAAGCACCAGAGCTTGAAGATTCAAGCCATCCCATAGGGGAATCTGTTCGGACTGAGTATCACATTTGGCTCCGTCAATTGTAGACCTGAAGGTCACAGAGCTGGTAGGAAGAAGAAGATTTTGTGCACTCCAGTGGCTTGGGAAATCCAAGAACCACCCTACCAAGCAAAACCTGCTTCATGAGAACTCACAATGAGTCCCTGCATTGTAATTCTCTGCTAAAGGCACAATATAATAAGGCCACCACTTAAAGTTGGACCTGATACGTAACCCTGGAGGATAGGGTGAACTCCTTATTAAAATTCTTGTGTCTTTGTGTCTGCTTACTGTATTTCTCTGTCGTCTTTCCATTTAAATATCTGTGTATTGGAAATCTGATCGATCCATTGCTTAAATAACACAGAACACACACACCAGCACATGAGTCTGTAATACCTTTTGTTTAAAAAATCTTCAGCTGAGGTCACTCATAGGGTGATTATCAGATCAAGTGGTATCAGAGCTCTAGGCTATAAGGTTAGACAAGCTTGTGTTGGTTTAGCTGTGAATGCTCACTAGATTGAAGCTCAAATTAGGAGAAGGAGAGTTGGTGGAAACTAATCCTGAAATTGGGAGAATCTATTCTCAGAAGACAATGTTAGAGGAAGGTTCTATAAGGCCAGAGCCTTAATTCATAGAAAGTTTCCTAGCTATAAATTCTATGGTAGAAGAAATGTATAGGGACTTTAGAAAGCATAAGGATGAAGATTCATCAGACTCTAAACAAGATAAAGAAGAAGATGAACCTCATTCCCATGACCACTCAAAAGGAAAGGGGAAAGAAGAAAGCTTCCCTACACCTCCTAATAGCCCTGTGCATAATAAGAAAGCATCTTTGATTAAACTAGATGTTAAATTTGATTTGCCTATATATGATGGAGAGATAAATGATGAAAAGTTGGACAATTGGATTAGACAAATTGATGTGTATTGCAGAGTACAGAACATAGACTCGGACAAGAATAAGATTCAGCTGGCAAGCCTACGCCTAGGAGGCACTGCCTTGGTTTGGTGGGAAGGCATAACCCAAACTGATATGAAGAAGCATGGCAAGACCATCTCTGTCTGGAGTGAATTTGTTGCTACAATCAAAAAGCAGTTCTATCCATTGACCTACATGCAAAAATCCATGATGAGTTGGAAAACTCTTCGGCAGTTGAAAGGGAAAAGTGTGCAAGGGTATACTCAAGAATTCAGAAAGAGAGCATTGATGTTGGGTATTTCATTAGACTCATTAGAAACTCTTTTACAGTACATTGGTGGTCTACACAACTACATGAGACATACCATCCTCATGTTTAATCCCACTAGTATAGATGAGGTATCTATACAAGCTACTCATCTAGAAGCTAGAGGAAAGAATGGAAATCCAAAAGTTGGGGGACCATCCCAACCCACTGTAAGAAAGAGCAAGGAGAAAATAAAGTAGAAGTGGAAAGCAAGGAAGGCTAACACTGCATAGAAAAGCAAAGCTTCATGCACTCACTGTAAAAAGGATGGGCATGATGATGAGCATTGTTGGATTATGCATCCAGAGCTGAGACCTAAGAAGTCTGAGGGCAAGAAGAAGAATATTGTTGCAACTATTCAGAAAGATTTGGGGTCAGAATCGGGAGATGAAACGATCATTGCAGCCACAGGTATAAAAGGTAAGAATTCTGAAGCATCTACTAGTAATTCTGCTCAATCTGTTATTGATGAGGAACATGAGAGAAAAAGACATGAGCTTTTCCATATTCGAGTTGTTTCCAAAAATCAAAAGATTGATACTTTGTTTGATAGTGGCT